>CACKRE030002503.1:49117-65994 GCA_902602495.3 Ectocarpus sp. CCAP 1310/34 | reverse complement strand
GGGGGGGGGGGGGGGGCGGGGGGGTGGAAAAGCAAAAAGCAAGCCGATGCACATCTATCTTGCCCTGACTCCCTGTTGAAGACCACACCATCCTTGTCCTGTGATGCTCGCCTCTTCCACCGATCATGCGTTGATGATGATGCCGTGGCCCTCGACTCATTTTCAGGGCAAGGAGACGACTGGCGGCCTATCTCAAATGGCTCGAAGACAGAGCCCGTCGAAGGAGGGAGTTCCAGCGGTATTTGGACGCGCTTGCGGTGACGCGGGGGGCTGGAGGGCACAACAGCGAACAGGTACGGCATGACGACTGTGGTAAAACAGGCGGTTTGGCCGTGGGAGAACTATTAATAGAGGCAGGGGCGGAGAGCTACACAGCCTTTTCGTAATCATTGAAGCTCCTGGTGTCAAACAGACTACAGTCGTACGTCTGTAGGACCTCGCTGGTACACCCCGCCGACGTCAGATGTAGCCGAAATGAAGCGGCTGAGGCATCTCCGTTTCGTACATGGGGTTTCGTCTAGTCTGCACGTCGGCGAGTAGGCGGTTTGGTTTTTCGACGGATCCGAGACCTGTAGTTCTTCCCACACAAGCCGAAACCTTGCTCCCGGTCGACAGAGCACCACATAATCTGTGATCCAAGGCACCAGGCCTCAGTTCGGTCTTGCACTCTAGACGAAGACACGAAAAAAAGGACGGGGAACAGGGAGCTATTGTCGGTGGCTCAACTAGAAAGTTGCTGTAGCCATCCACAAACGCAAACGACTAGTTGCTCAATCGGTTCGGCAAGTCCTTAACCCATTAATGTCTACGCTGCACCTCATCGTCCGCCCGCGTCAACGATACCTCAAACTTCTCGTACCACGAACGAAACGCCCCGACAACATGTGCCATCAAACTCCCCAGGTCAAGAGGCGAGTGTGGGGACGTAAAGAGTTCGCTCACACGGGATGGAGGCCTCGTTACGAAGTGGAAAACCCGCCAAGCATGCACGATCATATCTGGGCACCCCCTCGCGGATCGACTTCAGGTAACTACGGCGAGACCTCGTAGAACTGTTCGAACGAACACTAGAGTAGAACCGCTGCCGTCAGAGATTTTCCCGTGTAAGAAATATTGGCGACGCCGCCATTCCCGGAAAAATCGACATGGCAGATCTTTCGCATGCGGAATATATGTCCTTTTGATGTTTGGGTTCAGCTGCTTTAGGTTGGTCGGAGGAGCTGCCTCGACTGTCAGCCTCTGATGATAAACATTGTGCCGGCTGGGACACACCATACAAGTTGACACGCGGACTGTAGGGCCTGAGCACTCCTCCGATATACCCGACCGAATCACGTCATTTACGCGCTTCTTCTGTTCTAATGTGGGATGCACAACAGCCGTGCCGTAGAAGGGTTTTTAGTGTAAATTGAAATGTGTCGTTATCCGGATGCTACGGTGGGTCAAGAGTAAGTCTCAATTGTTACGAGCAGGAAAAATATCAGGAGAAGTTTCCAGGTGTTTATTACGGAGCTCGTCGCCTTTTCCTCCTCCACAGCACGCCTCCTCCATGCTTGCCCAAACACACCAAAGCTTCACCCAAACCACGTGCGCACTTCAGGCGTCCGCACGTTCAAGGTCCTCCTGCCCCCGGCGTCTGAGCGCGACCGCTTAACACTAACGGGCGACAGAAACGCCTGGGCGGGTGTTCCAGTCGGGATCGCGAAAACCCGCCCAACCCCAGAGAGACTAGGCCCGCCCCCTCGACCTGGCACCATAACCGCGAACTCTATCGCTACCGATGGCCATCATTGTCGCCAACAGCGGTCTATATCGCCCTCTGCTAGGGAGGACGTTAGGGACGAGGGGGAAGTTCGGATGAGGTATAACTGGCTTCCGGCCCCGTTGGTGGCGAAGGCGGCGCTGCTCCAGTGTCCGAAGAGCGAAGAACCCGACCCAATGGCATAGGAATAACTAGGGCATGGCGCAAATCAGTGGTCTATCGCTCAGACATTATTGGTTAAGTAGCTGGATGACCTTAGATAGACCTCGTGCCTCTGTGATGTGTTGGAAGCCGGTTGATGCAGTCAGAAGAAGCCGAAGCGGTCTCAACCAGGCGACCAGCCACTGAAAGGAGGGTAGATAGACACGAAAGTCACATCACACATACCTCTGTCATTATCACACCGCTGTCACGTCGGGTTTCGATCAACGTGTTGACAAAACAATTGAACCGGGAGCCAATTTCAACGGCTTCGAACACACCGAGAGAGGTTATCCACCCCCCCCCGGCGGTAGCGGAACACCTACAGTAGTGGCACCCGCGAGCATTAGAACCATAGAAAGTGCTGCGACCCCCCCGCGCGGCTTTGCTGGTTCCAGGGCAAGATTGTAGGGCGCAGTATCACGGGTGACCTGACCATGGTGTTTGTCCTGTTGTTTGGATAAAATATACTAATTTCATTTTCCCATTTCTTGTCGTGAGTGCTGTAAGACATGTGATGTCCTCGCTGACTCTGAGCTTGTTCAGCGAGAGTCAAGAGGAACGGAACAGTCTGTCGGGCGTTTGCGAGCGAATATCGTCCCATCGCTTGAGAAGAATCAGTTGGTTTCTGCGATGCGCTACAATGGTTCCGGCGACAGTGGTTCCGGCGACAGAGTTCGACCACTTTTTCATCTGCCGGTGCGCTTTGTTTTTTGCGGCGACGGGAGAACCTGTGTTTCTGGAGCTTGACCGTTGTTGCTGTCATTCGTGTCTTCGTCGTCATCGTCATTGTTAGTGATGGTGTGTACAGAAGTGGAGTCTGTTGAACCATCGACGAAAAGAACAGCTGCGCAGAACAGGCCACCACATAAGAAACGCTTGTTCTGAGTAACTCGCACGTTTTGTGATATCAGTGAGGAAACGAACAGATAATGTACAGCATCCTGTGCGCGTGAGTTTCAGTTGATTCAATTTCGTGAAAATCGAACCATCAATTTCTTAACTTCCAACTCGTTGACTAAATGCAAAGTAGGTGTTGCCTTTCTATTACCGTGCGCTGACCGAGCGGGCCGAGGGACACGCGGTCTGGTAAAACGAACATGTCACCACCATTTTCATTTTCAACACTTGTGTAATTCGTCGACCATGCACCAACAAGAGGCGAGTACGTTACACTAACACGGGAGCGCAAACCCTCGCGGGGGAATACAGCAACACGCGTAGCCAAAACAAATAGTCTCTGTCCCTTCCAGTGAGTCTTTAACGTCCACCTTTCCGCGGACTAAAAGCGTTTGGAACAAAACACTTCGATATTTCTGACTCCCTGTCCTTCGAACCTACGATGGCTAAGTGGCGCCTATGTATTTTGGCGCTACTCTCAAAAGGATAGGGGAAAGGGAAGGAGTTTGGTTGATGGTGCGATCTTGAAGGTGTTCAACTCCCGGCGTCGAGATCGTCAAACTTGACAAGTACGTCAAACTCGGAATGGTTGTCGTTCTTAGGAAGGCCACACTCTCGGTACATGTCCACACGCTTCTGGCACACAAGCTTTGTATTTTCCTTTTGTCCATGAAAGAGCTTCGAGCCCATCACCGGTGGCCGTCGAACTCGTTCGAAATCGCTTTCTTCGCCCCCCCGGGGAGTCCATCCCGACCACCCCAACCCTCGCTACTCGGGATTCTTGTGCATTTCCCATCTCCATTCGGAGACCCTTCGTGCTCCGCGACATCTAGCACGCACGGCCGAATATCGGAGGCGTTGGCGTTCCTCATACCCGCTTCATTACCCACCGACATGGCGCCCCCAGATACCGCCAACTCGGCACCCAACATTCTCCTGCGTCTGTTTCCCCTCTCCGCCCCCGCCCTACTTTCGTCGCGGACGTTTCGGATGAGCGTCTCTTCCCCTGGGCCAGAATGCGGCCGGTCGGTATCACTATTATTTCTATTACTACCTCTCTCTGGCGTTTGCCAGCGACTTCTTCTGCCGTTGCCTGGTCCAACAGCAGACCACGCACGAGGGGACGAAGGCAACTCATGGCTTGATTGATTGCCTTCAGGCTGACCTTCGGGCTCGGGTTTTTCATTCGGCACCCCACCCCTCCCGCCACCGATGTATCGCTCGAGGATGTCGTCGCGCCCCCTCCACCGAGAAGCACCGGGCCCGACGCCCTGGTGTCGGTAGCTCGCCTGCGAGGACGGTGGGTTCAAGTCTTCTTCCACCGAAGAGCTTTCGTCTGTCGGCGCCACTCTCACCCAAAGGGTACCGCTCCCTTCGGAGCCCGTACAGCTACTGCCGTCGTCGTCGTCGCCGTCGTCGGGGCGAATGTCCTTACCGGCGACCTTGCCCTGACTGCTGGTTCCACCCATGGCATCTACCACATGACGCTTGTCGTTTGTGGTACCCTCCGCCGTCGACGAGAGCGAGGTGGCATTGGGCGTTGCTGTTTGCCCAGACGGGCGGCGATCGCCATGGATCTGGTGGTGGTAATCACGGGGTTGTTGCCCTCTTTCAGACGGTCTGTACTGGGTCGGGGACTCGACCCTCGGGCCTTGAAGGAAGTGCCTCTCCACGCCGCTTCCACGATGCGGGCCACAGCCTGCTGTCTCAAGATCACGACTGATGTGCGTTGACTCCGGTACGGCTACGGTGGCGGCGGCGGCGGCGGCAGCGGCGGGATAGCGGGATGACGAGGAAAACGGCATGCCGTGAAGAGCACGGGCGGCCCGTTCCGGGGAGTGAATCAACGGAGGTAGCCCTAGGCCTTGACGGATGGAGTCGACGGCCTGTGTGACCGCCGCAGGCATGACGACGGTCGGGGTCGCCGCTGAGACCGCTTCCAGTAGGAGGCCCTGGAGCATCCTCACCTGCTTGGGTCGAATCAAAACCAAGAATTTGGTCCGGACGAAGTACGAAAGGCATGGCGGCCCAACAGTAAGGTGCAGCTGTTGTTATATTGCCGTGGTTCCCACAGGCACTGCCGTTAAAAAAAAATCCTGTCTTGCTGTGCAACATCCAATCGATATCCCGTAATCACTCATCCCGCACATAAGACAGACATTCCGTACCTGGCAATTAAGCCCCTCCTCGGTCGCTAGCATAGTCTGCATCCAACTTTCTCTTCCCTCGGCAGATTTGATCGTCTCCCGGCCGTCACCGCCGGGCTGGCAGAGCCGAGAATTTCGATTTGATCGGGCAGATCAGGGAAGAAAGAACACGGGGAAACCGAGCGACTCGCCTAGGGTCACACGAGAAGACGTTTCTCGTCGAGAAAAAAACGCGCGGCATATAGCTAACCGACATCGGCATGACGCACGGCGGGTCCATCGACAGGTGTTTGTTTCGTGAGGGGGCTCGTCGGGGAAGCTGTGGTTCGATGCATACCCCACCTCTTCGGAACACGAGTCTGCCAGACTGCGCGAGGTAGCTGGCGGCGGCGACTGCCCGTGTGCCTTCATTTCCTCAAGACAAGTCTTCAGCTCGGCGTAGCCATCCTTGAACAGCCCTACCTGGATCTCTGCCGCCTAAATCAGGGAGAATAAACGGGGGCGGAGGTGGATTTCCAGCTACACTACAGTAGTGCGCGTCATGTGAACGGCGACTAGATCCTCAGGTACTGTCTGCCGTAAATAGGAACGTCGTCTTTCATCAAACTCCCTGCCAGAGAAGCAAGTGCACGCTAGAGTATCTGGGTCCCCATCCTCACCTCGCTACTTCGCACGATGACACAGGAGGCCTAGATATCAAATCCCGTCGGATTTCACCGTATCACCGAAGACATTGCTCGGGGTACTTGTATTGGTCTTGTGGAATTCTATCCCAACTCCCGAACCAAAAATTGAAACCGATAGCATACAACCGATGTGCTCCGTTGTGTTCAACGTTGCACTCGAGTTAAAATGATATAACGGGCGAGGGGCGACGGAGTCAAAAGAGCTCCCGTACACATTGTGATGCCTAGACGGAAAAAATAGATGCTCGGGATACCCCTTACCTGTTTCAGGCCGTCCCTCTCTGCCTCCAGCTTGCGTACCTCGAGCTTGAGCCTCTCGATCCGAGATTGTTTCGCGGACATCTGTGGCACCAGCAAGGATGAGGCCGAGAGGAAGTCCGGGTGATCTAAAAGCCATAATAGCACCCTTGACGGACCGTACCAGCAGCAGCAACAAACCAACGCGATTGTTCCTCGAAAAACAACACTACCCCGAACGCTGACCTATCCAAGGCTAGCTTTGACCCACCTCGGCGTCGTGCCTCCGGCGTAGTTCGCTTCTCTCAAGCTCCGCCGTCTCTCGCGCTCTGATTGGTCGGCATTTGCGAAGCGTGCATTGATCGAGTGGTACCTGCACCTTGTACAACATCTAGAACGAAGGTGGTTGCAGACGAAGATTCTGCGAGAGGTTCCTGCCACGATCTAGACCATGGCAAATTCAGCTTTCCAAAGAGGGAGTAGTCTTAACAAAGATCCCACACCATTCTTATGTTCATCGGCATTCCCCACGGGTACCGTACGCTAAACGCCCTCTGAACCAAGGCCAGTTATCAGACAAAGCGGCAGGTTCCTTCTGGGAGCAATCTCTCGGCTGCGGAACTTCCAAGGCACGCGCGTTCAACAAGCTTCTGCTTCTGACCAACCTCGGCACACATGTTCCACGCGATATTTCTTCCCTCCTTCCTCACCGTCGCACGGAATTTCGTTCCGCCGTTGTACCACCGATGGCCGCCATATCCCTCTCCCCTTCCTCGCCCGTAGACATCTCCGAGGCAGTTGCGGCGGCGCCACCTACACCGCTGTGCGTGCGGGACGAGGCCACCGGCGACCCACTGCATGTGGTCGATGGCCTAAAAGTTCCAGGTGCTCTGGAAGCGTCTCTGGTTGCCAACTGCTTGGTTTGACATTGATGCCGAGCAGGGGCGTGCACCAAGGAGGCGAAGGTTCACCTTCCCAGAAAAAAGGAACAACCTGATGACGCCTCAGCTTTAGCGCCTAGTTCTGGTATTTTTCTTTTCGGGTTCCGGTGTTGTCCGGAACGGCCATCGCTCTACGGAAGGCGTACCCAACGCAACACACAACTGGCTAGGGGGGATTCACTCGTTGGGATATGGTGTAGGAATAGCCGAACCCGAATTCGAACCACTCTCTTCATGGGGCCCGCTACCGACAGCAGTGCGCATCAGGTGGAACGTTTGATGGCCAACCATGTGATCTAGACCAGTGTGGGGGCAGGTTCCCCCCGGTAGCAACCCCGTCTACGTCCAGATAAGCTTTCGGACTGAAAGTAACATTCCACACTGCATGAGCAGGATGGAGAAAAAAAAACTTGTGGGGCTTTACCCCGGCTGGTTTTTCCAGAAAACTTTGCCGAAATGTGTGAAACTGATGTTCATGATTGATGGTGCGACACACGTTTCTCTTGTGGAGTACGCCATTCTCTGTTTTGGAAAACACAGCAGTTCACGATATACTGGCTTCCGCGGGGCCAGAATCAGCCTTATGGCGTGCTCCACTAGGTGCACCGGTTGCTCCTTGGGTTCGGGTGAGGGTTTGCGAGAAGCGTTGGCGTGTTGTTGCCATGTGTTTGTAGGGATGTGCAACAAGTGGGCGACAGATTTTCTTAGAGCTTTGGCCCCTTTCCGGAAACCTTGGTTGCTACCACCTGATACCGACGTCTATTCAATGGGCTGCCGGATAGTTAGGCCAAATCTACGTCAGCAAAACACACAAAACACGCATAAACACGCGTCTTTCATTGGTCGATGCAATCGAACGAATCACGCACACGCACCCTGGTCGCCTCCGGCTTTGCGTCAGCTCCGAACAGAAACGTCCGTAGGTTTCCCGTGTTTCCCGCTAGCCGCCTTTCCAGGTTGGACCCACGGCCACGGTTGCTCGCATTCTCCCTCAACCAACGCCTGTTCCAAAATTGACGGAGAGTCAAGAGAGAAAGAAGATATGACAAGGCTTCGTCTTAGGTGAAACACAAGCGGTTCCGAGAATCGGTCTCTTGATCATGATTCAAGATAAAGATGTTTGCCCTTCGATTTAATACCGAAATTGAGGGGTTGTCCCTCAGGCGGTAAGCTTGCAGACTTTCGAATACCGAGGCAGTGTTGTTGATGACAAGAGTTTGGGTGTACCCGCCTCTTTGCTCTCTATCTGAACGAAGGTTCTGGTAAATCATTTGCAACTTCGGCCCAAAACAGAAGTACATTTAGCAATAGCCAGGGGTGTACGAGTATCACCATAGCCGTTGATACACACTAAAAGGGCGAACGACATGGACGACTTCGAGGCGGTATGATGTCGCTCGAGCTTGCTTACGATAATGAACCTACAACGGCGACTTGATACTGCGACACATGCTTGAAACACTCTTACCTTCGAGCAAAGTCCATCCCTTCAATCTCTCTCTCCAGAAGCACGATTTTGGCCTGCCGCGGGATCGAGTGGAGGGTCGAATCTTCAAATACATGTGATAGCTTTCATGACGGCTTGGTGGGATCATGATTCTCCCATCAGCTCTCCAGGCTGAGTAGCTAGTTCGATCGATGTTGACCCTAGGTAGGTAGTTGTATACTGCCTTGAAAACCTCCTCGTAATCGGCCCATGGTTCGATATTCTGCTTTTCGAGTGCAGCCTAAAGATATGAGAGACGAGCCTGCTGGCAGTGGGTGTGGCTGTGGCCCCCGTCGCCAGAATGCAAAACTTCGTGTACGAGTCGGCAAACGAGAAGAGTCGACTGGTTCAAGATGTCGAAGAGCAAGCGAGGAAAGTAGAACATACGTCAAAGCTATGAGCCGGCTGACAACCAGCTCCGCAACGCTGGGTGAGGGCTATTCATGACATCGAAAAACCAAAAAAGAACCATAATAAACCAGGAAATGACTCGTGGCGTGGTGCTGTTCGAGTCGTTAGATCTGAGTTAACTCGATGTGGCACGTTGAGCCAATTGCAATCGGGCTTGGATTGGTATTTTGCGATTGGGCCGAGGAACCGTTTGGTGGGCTTACCTTGGGGAAACCCAAACATGTATGGCAGTGAGAATGGTAAGACCAATAAGGGTAACAGTAAGGACAGAGGGAACCCCACGCGTCATTCACGGTTTGCCACACGGCGAGCCTTGTTACGTACCCAACAATTTGCCAGGCACGCCGGGAACGAGGCTATAACCGAGCGCAGAAATCGCGTAGCATAGGTAGAAGAGCAAGTCATGTCCTCCGGGTGGGTTTGGGAGGAAACTAAGCAAGATGGCTACGCCTTGGGGCTAGGTCAGATCGGGCCGCGTTGGGCCAGGTTGGGTTGCCCAGGGATGCATTCGAACAAGGGGATGACATCTCCGACAAGGTATCATGTCGTAGCATATCCTATCAAATCGAAACGTGTCGCACCATGCCATATGACCTCCACCCTCTCTACCCACCTGAAGGTTTGACTTCTCGACCTGCTCGGCATGCAACGCGCTGTGCAATTCTTGCACCAAACCCCTCATTTCTTTGAGTTCGCGGTTCAGATCCGCCACCTCATGAGAACGAAGCAAACACGTAGGGCTGTAGGTTCAAAGAGACGCGGACGTTGCTAATTATGGAAGTTTGAACGAGGCCGGCTGTATCCCACATGCAGCCTGCCTAAGGCAACACCGTTGACACTCAAAGGTCGATCCTTGCAGGAGCCACACGGATCCACCACTGCGGTACCTACACATATTCCACGCGAGGTCAGTCCGCATCCTGGTATACGCGTTAGTCATCTTAAACGAGATATGCGTCGGAAATACGGGCGAACGGTTGTCCCTTTTCGAGGAGAGCCCGGGTTCGCAAGAGACCAAAGTGATCAACGTTGGCCCCGTTTTCGTGCATCGGGATGGCGATAATCAAGTGAACCCGACGCTGGCTTGCGGAAAGCGGTGAAGCTTTGACGGGAAACGTGTGCCCCTCTGCTCCATTCGTATCCTTGCCCTAAGCGCAATATGACGGCATAGCCGTGCCTGGGTATTCCCCTCTCTCACCTCTTTTGTGCGAATCGTCGAGGCTGTTTCGAAGAGAATTTCGCGGCCATGCTGGCTGTTGACGAATCGCTTATTCCCCCCGTGCCTATCGTTCAAAGTAGGCGAGCACACAAGCAGGAGCCATGGCCGGTGTCACCCGCGGGGAAAGTTGGTTATATACTTCCTCTGTCACATAAGTAAAGTCCGTTATGGGGGAATTTACATACCTCACCAGCCAAGGTGTTCCTGAAGCTCTAGTTAGGTTTGTTGGAAAGCGCTTGTTACGCACATAACTAAAAAAAAAAAAATCCGACTCACAATTACTGAGAATTAGTGTGTCAAATACGGGACTATTTTGCGAATATTTTGGGAATATTTTGAAAACATTTTGAGAATATTTTAAAGAATATTTGCAGCTTTGTGCTGTGTGAGCACCCACTACCACCACAACGACGCATAGGGGGAGGCGACATGGGTCGTTGAGTACAAGGGGGGGGTAGGGTTAGGACCCTACGCCTGTCGGCTTTGCCCCGCAACTAACTTGATTTTAGTGTGGCGCCCCCAAGTGTCTTGGTTTTAGTGTGGGCCTCGAAAATGTCTTGATTTTAGTGTGGGTTCACTACTATGTTGGTTTTTGTATTGGAGGACGCGAAATGGATCGTTCAGTAGAGGTAACCTTGGGTTTAGGGTTCGGGATAATTCTTGTCTTTTTTTGGTATGTTTCGTTTCGTGCCCCCACCCCCACCCTCATGGAAAGGGGCAAAATACGGCCTTTTTTGACCTGACTACTTTTTTGTAAGCCGCTAGGGCATGCAGGGTAGTGCGCAAGAAAAAAAAAGAAATATGGGTTTCAACCCGAAAAACGCTCAAGATTTCAAAAAAAGTATCGCCTGAGACATCGGACACGGCTAAATGGCCGTGTAATCATAACGGACTTTACTTATGTGACAGAGGAAGTAGTAGAGATGAGGATATCCGCACGTCACGTGGCAGTCCCTGAAGACCGTACCAGCCGTTTGTTTCTTACCTTGCCTGCTGAGAATTTTGTGACTTACACCAGATCATACTCTACAGGCTAGCACGAGGCTCGCTACAAGCCGCAAAAACCATGGGTCACAAAAATGGCCGCTACCAACCGGTGATCTCGGCACGATCAGCCTTCGTGGGAAATGCTGGCAGAATGGTGGTGGAACGTAGCCGCGCTGTAATACGGTTAGATCAACCACCCCAAAGCGGCATAAATTACTTGATTTGTCACGTCTCACGGCCGGAAATAGCACACGTACGTATTGCTTTCGTCATTTTTGCACGGCGGAAGTCTGAGTGTTACTCCATCTCAACACCAAACTCCCTAAGCAAGCGCCGCCCAACAAACCCCGTATTGGACAGTGATGGGTGTTGAACTCGTGCTGTAGTCGCGAATGGTGATTAGCTCAAGTTCCAGCTAGCCCTCAGATACTTGAATGCCGCGTTTGATATGTAATGGAAGCAGAGTATAAGAAACCCTAAGCCACGACCTGAAAGTACGTCATCGAAATAATTTGGCAGGCAGCGTCAACCGGTCAACTTGAAATGTTCCCGAAAAAACTCGACACTCGACGGAGTTGGACCAATCTCCCTCACCTCAGTACCGCGTACTCCTTCCATCGATGAAGCCCGTAGGTTTGAGGTGACACCGAAGCGCCAGCGTTACTCCCATCTCCCCCCTCGTTCATCCCTTCCAGAAAAGCAAATCTGGCTTTTCCACAGTGTACGACCCCCTCATTCTCGCTCACCAACATCGAGGATCGCGTGTCGGATTGCTTTTTCTCGCTCGTCCGCCTCTCTGACGCCGACCCGAAGGTTGGCGACAAGCTCAGTCGCTGCTGAGATGCTAAATTTGCGTTCCTTCCGGGATCTTCCTTACCATCGCGGCCCCCAACGGTCTTGCAGCCGTCAGACTCAAACATCTCGGCACTACCGTCGGTTGTACCTGTCTGTCCAACGATCGTTTCCCTTGATCGCAACCTTCCGGTAGAAGCCCCTTCTTTTCCAAGCTCCGATTGTCGAGAAAAGGGATGCTGGTATACCTTCGGCGGCGCAGACAACGGTCGCTGGCGAGGTGAATTACTGTCGTAAGTCGGTATATCTTCGCCTTCTCTGCGATTCCGAGCAGGAGACGTGACAGTTACTCGAGTCGTATCGTCGTCATCGTCGTCATCGTCGTCGGTGGCTGTCTGGTGTGGTGTCTTACCTTGGCTGTGGCAATCGACAAGAGCAAGAGGAGGCAAGGAGAGACGAGTACATTGTGCTCCTTCGTTTAACCTAGAACGCCAATGGCTCAAGTTCTGTTTCTGCCAGGCCAGGAGCCTTTTCGTGTGTGAAAGCGTGCGCTATCGACGCTCTTTGCTCTGTGTACTGCCGTATCGAAAACGCGGGTGCTGCAGTAGCAACGCTTCGAGAGGCTGCGTAGAGCAGTGGCCCCTTCGTCCCGCGTTTTTTACCGTGAGCTTCTCGTCGCGGGGTGTTTTAGGTTTGAAGAGAAGGCAGAATGATTCAGCCTCAACCTTGTACATCATCCTCAGTGATGCAGATTTCTTCTCTGGACTCGCAATTTATCATAGTTGGCCTGCGCCAGTTGGGACGGAAAGAATGTTAGAGGGCACTGAGCGCCCTACCACCACCACCATCACCAACCATTCCCCTATTTCACCACGAACACGACATCCCTATCTCTTGCGCTTTTTTACCAGCCGCGCGCGTCAACGCTGGCAGAAGTGCACAATAGTCGCACCGGTCTCGGCTGTACTGCTGTACGAAACTGTTTGCCTCACATGTAGTCTAACATGAGAGAGACCTTTCCCGACCTAGAATAATTGTATAGCACGGGACACCAACCACCTTAGAAGCTGAGCACGGGCAGGTGTACGCAGCCATGCACGGTTTTGACGCAACACATTACGCCCATGATGCCAGAGGGCACGTGCGCACAACTGCAGTGTTGAGCTTGCGTTCAAATGTTCAAATCGCCCCTGTTGATCAGTCCCAGCATCGACGAGATCCCTACATCCTGAGTAAAGTAGAGAGAGATTACAGGGCACACTTCCCACCTCTCCAGCGCGCGAGCATCGTTACGCCACCACTCGCCGCCACCACCCCTCCCCCCAGCGCGCGAAGGGGAAGGAGCTCCACTTCTGGCGTGTTCAACCGCCGCCGGGCTCCATACTTGGCTCTCTGGTGAAGCCCCAACAGCGACCCGTTCGGGCCGCGAACCAGGGCCAGAACTACTTGAGCTCGTGCTGCAACTCGTTTCTGTGTCGTTAGAAGGGTTCATTCAGCCGGCAAACTCCACGGGTATCACGGTCGGGCTGCGCTTGCTTGTTTCGCTTCCTCGCCGCCCTCCCCTGTTGAAGGATCGGCGGAAGGAAGAAATCGGTTGCTTGTGGCTTGAGCGTGAATATACTGTTGGCGGTTACATGCGAAGAAAGCCTCTCCACACGGAAACCCTATCGAATTCCCCCCCTGCCCCCCCCACCCATCAATTGTATATGACAATAACAATCAAGCATGGTTATTATTTGTCATATACCATTGCCCACCACCGTCGCGTGCTCTATCCAGTACAACAAGCGGAATAGGCACAGCAAGCAGGAGTCAGCAGCAGCGAGTTGTTGCTGCGACCAAGAGCCACCACTGCAAAGCGGACGGGGAGAGAGATAAGGCAATTGTTCACCATCGTCTGTGGAGCAAGTGTCTTCGTGGCTGGATAGCGGTGAGGCGGCACAAGCTGGAGCTGTAACTCCCCGTTGGAACGGGGCTGTTGACCCAATCCGCACGGTGCGTTGTTAACCTTAGGCATCTTTGCTGGGGGAAGATGAACGACAGGCTAGGCGAGCTCACGGGTGGGGGTGGAGGCGGTTCAAGTGTTGCACCCTTTGAGATCGCAATCGACATCAATGATAACGGGGATGGCGGCGGCGGCGGCGGCGGTGGCGGCGGAGGGTTCATGGAAGGGTTCTTCGACAAGGTTAACGCAGTCAAGAAAGACATTGACGCCGTCAAGAAGGTGAGCGAGCGTTACGGTACGCTGCACGCACCACAGCAGATGTATTCAATCGGCAACCCCTCTGCGCCGTTCTTCGTCCGATACTTGTTTTCCTGTAAACCACGCGCGGGTGAGCTCCCGGTGACCCGCGGTGCCGGCCGTCCAATACTGCGGTCTTTTAGAAAGTAAACATTACCTCACAGAAAGACTACCCGTTCGAGATATAACCTCAGTCGAAAGGGATGTGAAGTCTTTTCAGTAAGTGGATGGAAACCAACTGGAGACTTGGCTTATTTTGAGTTTGTGTAAGCCTCACACTGAATTATCAGTAAGGCCAGTTGGAGCTAAGATCATTTTGTGGTTGCACTCTGTTTCGGTGTTGCGGCCCAATTCTTGTATGGTCCAGCTGCTGTACACGACGGCCGACTCTCTGCAGTACGTTACGATATGGTATGTGCACGATTGGGGAACACAAGGCCAAACTAGTTACAGCAGTACACGCTGATGGACGAGCTCGAAACTAACGTCGGTGCCGACAGAGGGCATTCGGAACAATTTCAGCGTTTCAACCGCGCAACCTCTGCTGTCTCCAGGACGGTTTAAACCTCGGTGCCGCTCCCTCGTCATGCCCCAGAACTTTCCCCGGCGAGTTATCGAGGTTCCACAGGTTCCGGCAATCGGCTTGTATCGTTCGTCTCGATTTCACTCCAAACAAACCGTTGGAGAGCATGGCAATAACACGGCTTGTTGGGCCGGCGCGGGGAGGGCACAGCAAACCCGCAAGCTATCACTGCCTTTGGGTCCGCTTGAATATTGACGTTCTGACGTTGCAAACATGAGGAACATGGCGTGGGATGCTTGCAATAGGTTGCTATGGCATGCATGTACACGTACATACCCCTGGGTACAAGTGCGTCAAATCCCGAAAGTTTAGGTCCACCGTTACAGAACAAACACATCTCTGCACGGCTGTGTTGAGAGCAGCTATTTTGGTAGAGTGGTTCCCGATGTGCCCTTACACTTGATGCATGACGACTTTCATAACGTCCTCCGTCGAGCCAATGCCCGCAAATGGTTCGTGTGTTCGATGGTGCAGTGCAGCTGTACATCGTAACCTCCTTCCTCCTGTGTGGCCCCGGTTGGTGCCTCCAGAATTGTACCGAAAGGCAGGGGGACCGACGGCGCCCAGACAAACAATAAACGTGATGGCAGTAACGTAAGTAGCTCCTTCGTCTCGTCTGAGCAAGTGATCGGTCTCTGGATACTTCTAATCTGCTTTTACGATAGCTACGTGGTACATGAACCGTTGTTCCACCTGTACCACGACTATCAACACCCAATCAGGATCGCGCGAGGACCAAACAAGCGAATATGAAAGTTACTCGAATACGATGTCGACCGTCGATGCCACTGATGCGTTTATCGCGATTTGCGGCATACAGTATGGCAGTAACGTAAGTAGCTTCTTCGTCTCGTCTGAGCAAGTGATCGGTCTCTGGATACTTCTAATCTGCTTTTACGATAGCTACGTGGTACATGAACCGTTGTTCCACCTGTACCACGACTATCAACACCCAATCAGGATCGCGCGAGGACCAAACAAGCGAATATGAAAGTTACTCGAATACGATGTCGACCGTCGATGCCACTGATGCGTTTATCGCGATTTGCGGCATACAGTATGGCAGTAACGTAAGTAGCTTCTTCGTCTCGTCTGAGCAAGTGATCGGTCTCTGGATACTTCTAATCTGCTTTTACGATAGCTACGTGGTACATGAACCGTTGTTCCACCTGTACCACGACTATCAACACCCAATCAGGATCGCGCGAGGACCAAACAAGCGAATATGAAAGTTACTCGAATACGATGTCGACCGTCGATGCCACTGATGCGTTTATCGCGATTTGCGGCATACAGTATGCCTCCCTTACTGCATGGTCGATGTTTTCGAGGTATGAACGCCACAGCAGGTTCCAGCCAATCCCCACACATGACAATGGTTTGAACGGGAAATAGAGAGACGTCCGTGGTTCATAAAATTCTCACGAAGAATGTTATTTTGCGTGCGTTCTGAAAATGCCAAAAATGTACAACGCGAAAGGCATTCCTACTGTATCCTCTTTTTTTCTTCAAGTTTCCATCTTGGACGGTGGGGGTCCTGATGTCTTCCGCCAAACAGCAGTCTTTTTTGCAGTTAAGGTGTCCTGCCCTTGACCTCGTTGTCTGATTTTTTCTCATGCTCATTTTCACCTTTGTCGTTCTGTTCCCTGTCTTGCCGCAGGCGTGCACAGATCTGGACACGTTGACGCAACAGGCGACTTTAACGTCTAGCGCCACGGTGGAAGCTGATGCCAAGTCCCAGATCAACACCACCATCGCCAAGTGAGAGAAACCGCTCGATTTTTGCACGTACAGTCTTCGCTGAGAGATGGGATAGATGCCTTTCGAACCCGTCTCTTTTTGCGTACAATTGACTTTGGTTATTAAGTAGCAACCAACTATATTGCGCTTCCTTTCTGGATATTACTCTTCGTTCATCAGTAAGGCTCATGTTGCTGTTGACTGTGTGCATTTTTATTTTGTTGTCGTTGTTGCCGACAGCCAAGTTTCTTGTCGAGTTTCCATTTTTTCGTCTAGGACAAGCATTGCTCGCGTGCATTCGACCGTAGTTGCGGAGCCGGAATCACGATTTTGCTCAACAGTTGGCTCGCTCGGATTCGAGTATGTTTGCGTGGCCAATCGTGGGAGTGTGGGTGTGGGACTTTGTTCTTCTTTTTCGTTGAACAAAGGGCTCCGATGCAATGGTGGGAGTTTCGCGTGCGGACGAAGAGGATATTGTGGGTTGCTTTCCCCGTCCAAACTCGATGCAATCGCGGGAGCATGCATGTTCCTACACGGAAGGAT
>CACKRE030002503.1:9281-31768 GCA_902602495.3 Ectocarpus sp. CCAP 1310/34 | reverse complement strand
GCGCACAAGTAATGCAGCCGTCAGGGCAGAATTGGGGATCCAATCCCTACGGTCGGGAAAGAGACGCGAGGAAGCTGACATGGCAGTATCGCATGTGCGGGATGGGAGAGGAGAGGTTGACGAGAATAGTATGGGAGGCGAACTGGGCAAACAAAAAGAGGGGTGGACAACCCACGGAATGGGTCAAGGTTGTAAAGGACGTACGGAAGGGGCCCGACATCGACGAAGATGAAACGCTGGAAACGGAGGGTCTACAGGGGTTCAAGGAGAAGATATCTGTTGCTTGTGCCGAGAGAGAAGAACAGATTTCAAGGAACCAAGGAAAAGGAGGGCCCAGAAGTGTACGGAATGTTGAAGGAAGGAATAGGGTTCAAGGATTACCTCCATGGACCGATGGATGCAGGAACAAAGCAAATTCAGGACCGGGGACATCGGCCTTCGAGAACTCGACGAAGACATAGGACGGTAGACGACGAAGACGACGAGTTCAAATGTGATTGCGGCTTCGAATGCGAAGTCCGTGTTCATGTAGTCGCGGAATGTCCGTGGTACAAGACGGAGAGAGAAGTGCACGTGCTGAGCTGGGAAAAATAGATGGGACGTACAGGGAGATGTTTGGGCATGGAATGGAGAGGAAAGGACGGTAGCTGTACTGGGGCAAAGGAGGTGGGTTGAAAAGGCGGGAAGGGATATCGGTAGGATAGACAGACTAGGGACGACATTCTTGAGCCACCTTTGGCAAAGTAGCAAGGAACGATTGGCCATCGGCGATTGGTCCTGTGGGAACAATGCTCCGTCCACTCGAGGACGCGTGGTCAATGGTCTAACCGCTCAGGCATGCAAAACATGAGAGTACGCCCCCTCCCACGGACTCTCTCTCTCCTCTGCCTGTCCCTTTACCAAGAGTCCCCCGAAACCGGATATCAAAAGCAGCAGCAGTCGCAGCAGCAGTCGCAGCGCAGCCGATCAACAAACACCAAAAAAAGCGCTACCGCCATCACCACAACCACCAGCAGCCAGTCACAGCCGGCTGCAGATTTTCTGCGACACCTCTCGCTTACTCACACCCCACCAATCTCCCATCGATGTCTCTCCCTCCCTTTCCACAGCCCCTACAACTCCTGCGTCGCGTCCGCCTTCTCGTCCTCCCCCTCTAGCAGCACGCCTCGCAAAGTGGTCACTTGCTCGGCGGATAGCGCCTGCGCAACAAAAACAACGCCAACCAACGAGACAGCGACGAGCACCGGACAGGCGGAAAGGGTTCCAACATCGGGTAGGGTGTGTGCGCTCGCAGTCAGTTCCGCACATACGGCGAGGATAAGGGAGACACATGCCGACGATGAAGCGCAGCGAGAGTCGAGGGGTGGCGGTTCACAGCATCGAAAACTGCCACAGCAGTTGTCGCCAAAGATGCATGCCGGGGAAAAGCCTGCGATCTTTGCTTAAGTGAAAACCTACGCCGGCTTCGCAGCAGCAGCAACAGCACCAGCGGCTGCTGGACCATTCCCTAGAGAGGAGATTTGCCTGATTGGGGAGTACGGCAAATGTGCCTGGCGGCATGTTGAATTGGTCGGGTCGGGAAATCCACTCTTGAAAAGAACAAAAACAAGCTCAACGAAACCACGCGTACCCACACACTCGATGCGAACCAGAGCGGCAAAGCCGAGACGCGACTTTTTGGCCCAGTGTGGGAGAGAAACACTGATCCGGCGGCGGATGACAGCTCTTCCGATGGCTCATAGCATTGCTGGCAACACAAGAACCGTGCGCAGCTATCTTGTCAACAAAAACTTTCTGGTCCGGATGGGAATCTACCGAGAAGGGGGTGCCAAGAATACCGAGGACGTTTGGCAAACACTTTGTCCTCTTGTTATCCTTGCTCGTTAGCATAATATTTTTCAATCGTTGCGTAGACAGCTTCCACTGAGGATGTAAAAAAAACGAACCTTGGGGAAGGCGATTGAAAATCGAATGTAGAGGCTGCCGAAGGTCTTCCCATTACTCCCTCTCCGGGGCATGCCCTCTTTCTTTAGCTGCATCACGTCGCCGGGAGACGTGATCCCCTGCTTCTTCACCTTCACCATGTGACCATCCAAGTGTTTGAAGCTGACTTCGAAACCGGACTGAGCGGAGAGGTCAGGCGGTAACGTCAACGACCATGGGTGCGTTAGTAGCAGAATGAAGAGGACGAGCTTGTGGAAAAACAAGAGGCATGATTTGCGGTCATGTCGTACGGATATACCACACCAAAAACGGTTTTCCATTCGCCACCACGGAGGCCAGCGAATAAGGCATCTCCACTCGCGCCTCAAGCACGAGGACCAAAATAACCTATCGGCCACGGCGCCGCAAAAGCGGACGCGGCGTGTCTCTGGGGAAGACGTTCACCGGGGGTATGGTGTCCCCTCCCCTCTCTTCTACATACTGCAGGCCTAAGAGCGGGCATGATTGTGCTCGAACCTTTGCCAAGAACGCACTCTGTCCCCCCCCTCATCGGAAATGATACGAACACCAAGCACAAAAAAACTCTAAACAGCAGAGCAACGTCTCACACAACGTCTGTCTGAAGCTTATCTTCAAATGTGGTATCGACGAAAACAAAGACCACTGAAAGCAGTCTTAAGCCCAAGCCTAACCATTAGAACAGCCACCTCAGACCGATCAGCACTGCCTGGTCTGTCTCAACATCTGATTTTGGTTGCTCAACTAATATCTCCCAAGTCGCCGGGAGGTTCTCTCTCTCTCTCTGCCTTTCTCTGTGTGTCTGCCTGTCTCTCTCACCAGGGCCTCTACGAGCGGGATCTCCATATCCATGTGCAAGTCGTCGTTCCTCCTCGTGAAGTCCGGGTGGACGAGCGTCTCGATGATGAACACCAGGTGCCCGGCCCTGTGCCCGATCATCTCGTCCGCCACCTCCTCGAAGACGATTGTGTCTCTGTCTCGCATGCCCTTCTGCACCTCTGCCGTCAAGATAACCTCCTCCTGTTGGGTCGGACCGTTCGGGCAAGCCGAGCAATTCTTCTTCCAGCACTTCCCTCGCGCAATGCAGTTGTCGTCTCGGATCTTTTTGGTGGGAGGGGAACGGCAGCGATGAACGGGAGGGGGGAGGGAGGGACACGCACGCAGACCACATGTCAGAACGTTCGTGCTGGAGGGAATGGACGATCGCAAACTGTAACACGCGAGTTTGCTGCCAAAGGCTAATGCATCATTTGTACATCTCCCCTCGGATCTCGAACGGCAAACCTTATGAATCGCTCCCCCGTGAAATAGACACTAGAGTCCTCTTGGAGAACACCCCCCTTGCGCTCGTTGAAGAAAAATAGGTAAGAGGCAAAAATACGGGCGGCCGCGTCGCCCACGACGACGACGACCTTGCACTCGAATCGCAGCCACAACCAGAGGCTTGGTTGGCTTGGCGACACACCTGAACCTGCTGCACGAAGCCGGGGCCGAGCTGGTGCATCTTGACGGCGATGCCGGGGCCCTGGCAATCCTTGCAGTTCTTTTCGCACTGCCCCGCCCCAACGCACATCGCCTGGCGGACGTAGACCGTGTCGAAAGTGTCCCCCTCATACAGCTGACGCAGGGATACTCGCAAGGGGATCTGCAGACAACCACGAAGGAGGTAGGGAGGGAATAGTGAGAAGTAGGCTTTGGAGGCGTGTGAAAGCACTTGACAAACAACCCAACACAGGTTGAGGAGTTGGGACCCGAACAGTCGGGCCATGGCAGAATGCGGGGGAGGAGGGTTCGGGCTTGTTCCTTCGTTGCTTGCCGCAAATAATTCTTTGACCTGAATGCTGGCCATATAAGGGTTGTCAAATGCCAGACGCACTTCCGCATGGTAGGTAAGTACCACAAACACGTGACCACGCGTCGTGGACCTTGACCGCATATCACCTCAACGTTTGGCGTTCGGCTCTCTTCTCGTTGACGCCGGCCTCCACCGAACCCAAAGTGTGAGAACATGTCGCCGAAGGGGTCTGCGCTGCCGCCCTGCTCCGTGCGCTTAAGGCCTTCTTCGCCGAACCTGTCGTAGGTATCCCTGAGCACCGTGGGAAACCGCAACCCAGGCAAAGAACAACTTAGTGAAAGAAGTGTTCCCCAACCTCGAAACAATCTCCCTCCGGGAACGAGGGTTCGTCTCGCGTCTACGGAGATCATGCACGTCTACGTCACACCTACACGCACTACCACTGAAAAACTTTGTAGTGGGTTGAGAGCACAATTATTTAACTTACACTAAAACCAACATATTCTCTGTGTTCTTTTTCCTCAAAGAGGTAGCGACAAGTCGCGAGGGCTGCCGAAACCAAGAACAAGGGGTTGTTACGAAGCGGCGGTGCGTTCTGCACACACACAAACGCCGGTAACAGCGGCGGTGAGAAGCGGAGACCGGTCAACTCCACGGCCAACACCATACCCTCGACAACAACCCTATTCTATTTCGCGATATCACAGGCAAAATATACAACACAACCGATATACTGTGGCAAAAGGATTTAGTCGTAGGGCACGAGTGCCACCGCACTACCGTGCCATACTCACCGCTTTTCATCGTCGGAGAGCACCTCGTAGGCAGACGCCACCTCCGCGAAACGCGCCGCGGCGTCCTCGCTAGGGTTCTTGTCCGGGTGGTACTTGAGCGACAGCTGCCGGTACGCCTTCCTGGAGGGCGCGGCACGAGGGCGGCGGCGGCAACGGGCGAGCCACCACAACGCTGTGTATTCAAGCAACGACGATCGAAACCCAACAACCACAACCTAGCAGTCATCATGAGGAAAAAGCACGCCGAGAAAAAGGGATGGCCAGGACTCGAGGTCGAAACGGTGTCGACAGCCCTTCCATACCCTGGGGAATTGCGCAGCCGGCTCTACTACAAAGAAAGGATCGCTACTTAAGCTCCGTATCTTTCCCTGCGATTCGCGAAAAAAAGATATACTTGGTGTTGGGCGTAGACTTATACGGTCTTTGCTTCTCACCGCCGGTACTTCTCTTTACGCGAATCGGCATCCCAAACTCCGTGACGTCGGTGTCCTTGTAAAGCGGGCGGGGACATGCACACCCTCTGCCGATTGGGCCGCTAATAGGGGGTACCCACCCTTGCTCAGGCATAAAAATCAACTGGTCGATCTGTGTCATGCCAAGAGACTTCGCCCAACCGATACCGGCCACACGCCTTGTACAGCCCACCCTGCAGAGGGACCCCGACAGTACGGGCATTACCACATGCATGTGTATGTATCTGCTTGTATATGCTTCTCGCTTTGACTACGCTGGCTCTGTTGAAACGTTTACGTTTGTTCCACATACACACGTTGCACCATGCTGTGGCACCAAGTACTGCGACCGCGTTGCAAGCTTCTATATTTTTCTTTCTCCCACGTGGTGCCTGTTGTGCAACGGCCGAGGCCGCGTCGCCCTACTACTGTTGACAGATCTCTGCTTTGTTGAACGGCTGCAACGCGAAGGTCAACGCGGCGGTCCAATACAGCAGTAGTCGATGAAAAGGGATCCTTCGATCTTCTCTTTCAATGGCGGTGCAGCAGCGTGACGGACTCACTACAATACAGGGACCAAACACTACGCCCATTACCGAGTGCATTTTTTTTACCAGGGCCACATAATTGCCAACTTTTGTAGGGTGGAACTGGAACGATGAAACTCTACAGGGGTCTCCTGGATCAGATCATCGAGGAGCTATCTATGTACCGCAGTACAACCAAAGCAAGACCGTACGGTGAGATGTGTACGCAAGTCTAGATATTCGGGAGTACGGCGGTCGGGGGGACGAAAAAAAAACACACACCCCTTGGGACTGCTGCGGCGGCAGGTACTTACTTGATCTCAGAGGAGCTCGCCCCTCTCCCTAGACCCAGGACCTCATACAAGTCCTTTTGGCCAGACACCAGAACCACCAGACCCGCAAGAGCCAGGAAGCAGCTCCATTGCAAGCGCCCAACCCAGCTTCCATAGACTGCTGATTTCGAAGTGGAGGTCCCTCCGCTTCCTCCGCGTCTCCTGCGCGATCTTGTCGCCGCTCCCTGCTGGTCGCGCATAACCACCATGATGCTTACAGGGTCCCGCTGCCTGGTAGTATATAGAGCCAAAGTCGAGGGTGTGAGCGCGCTGCCAACGTGAGAGGTCTTTGAGCCACGTGCGTAATGAGATGGAGAGAAAACGAAGATAGACGACAGAAGAAGAAGAGGCAGGGGTCAAGCCAGGGAGACTTGGGGACTGGGGGGCACACAGATGAGACAAACGCTGGCCGCGCGGACCAATCAAAATCAATCTTGATATTCGACATTTCTCTCGAACGCGAAAATAAATATATGGAGGCGTTGTCGTTGTTCCCACCAGCCACCACCGAGTTTGCTCAGCATGCAGGATATACACGTGGATTCCTCCCCTCTTTACCCGTGTACGGTCATGTCCTGCCCCGCAGCTTCGCCCCCCCACTCCCCACACAACCACATCCGGCACACCACAGCCTACGCCAGACCGCCACAGCAGCACCGACCAGCAAACCGCGCGTGTAATCGACGAAGAGACAGATGGTTACCTCAACCAACACCCACCTGGCGCTCCTTGCACTCCTTCTCGGCACGCAGCAAGGAGAGTGCCACCGCTACCGCACCCACGGCGGGCACCACCACCACCATGGTCGACGCCAGTTCCAGCTGCCCACGGTAGTGAGCAGCGAGATAGTGGACACTGGGGCGTTCAGGCCGTTCCGACACGTGCAGCCGCGTGGTCGGCCGCACGTGAGCTCTGCTGGACCCCTCATGGACGTGTTCCAAGACGTGATGGGCGAGATCAAGAAGGGTGCGTGCGTGAAAGAGAGATGGCGAAATAGCGACTCAATTGAACCCACTGCTACTGACTGTAATGCTTATTCGGCGAGCTTGGCACCTTTCGTGGGCGGCCGCCTTGATCATGTGTCGGCTCTCTGCTTTGCTTACCTTCTCCCGGTATCGCTGTTATTACACTCGAAACACAGCAAGCGCGTTCGAGAACTAAGGTTTGTTGACCGTTGAGATCTACAGCACTGCACCTTTCGATTCAAGTGTAAAACGCGCCCACGACACACCGTCCAATGCGTATCAAAATCCAAACGCGAAGTTTCGTCGAGCTCTACCGCATATCGGCATGTGCCACCACCCGGATGTGGGGATAAGTGCATGCCAGCCATCATAATATTAATATTCCCTCCATCGGCAATCAAGCCACCTGGCCTTCTTACCACAACATGCACGATTCCACATCATGTCACGTGAGGTACCTGGTGCTGGTATACGTCAGAATCACAGGCGCGTTCTCATCCCATCCCTCAGAAACAAATTAGGAAGATTGGCCGCATGTTCTCTGTTTCGAGCCGTAGATTACATTTGTAGATAGATCGGCTGTAGGACCTTGTTGCTGTTGTTGTTGTTACTGTTCTGGCAACAATTTACCTATCTATAGACTATATCAGAAACTATAGTCTACAGCAGCAACGCGATTCTCCTCATCTTGCCTGTTGTTTTCAAAAGCAAGCGTGTTATTTCCCGTGGATAACCCTGATAGTACTGGAAGATCAAATGGGGACACTTTGGGGACACAACGGCCAAATAAATGTCGGTTTACCGCACCGTGTCGTCATTACAGAGTAGGCTCCGCTGCTTGAAATGCCGGATGGTGCGCTGAGCGATGTACTGCTGTGCGATGTCCGTGCGCGTGTCCCCTTCGTGGTAGCCGTCCGCATGGCCTAGAACTGGAAATTTTGATTACTTGGCTTCCGTATGGAAAGCATCTCCAGCGCACTTGCATTATATTTAAAAATAATTTAAGTATAAAAAGTCGTCCAATAAAATTATTTTATTATAGGTTTGAAAGTTTAATTAAAAGTTTTAAAATATTTTTATTAAATCTATAGATAAAAATATTTTATTCTTATACTTATAAATTTATAATATAATCCTTTTATAAAATTCGGATTTAAAACACTGTGGTTAATACATTTTTTATAAGCTTCAGTGTTGTTTTTAAAATTTATTAGATGTTTAATAGCCCCTTAGAACAATTTCAAATACTTCCTTTATTAAGTTTTGGTGTAAATCTATTTGATTTTTCTATAACTAACGCAATGATAACTAGTTGTGTAAGTTTAACTTTTTTTATTTTCTTATTTTATTGTTTATCTTCTTATGGTTTAAATTGTTTTCCTACAAGATGGCAATTGGTCTTAGAAAGCTTATATATTAGTACAGCAAGTTTAGTTTGGAGACACTTTTCTGTCTATAACCAAGTCAGCCTTCGTCCCTCGGGACAGACTCTCCCAATGAGCAGACGCGATTGTGGTCTAGACCTATTGCCTGTTACGAGCGCGTTCTTAGAGAGTTCACAGAAAAATCCCAAATAAGTGTCTTTTTACGCTGTACAACATATTCAAACAAAGGACGCATTGCCGCAGAATTTTCGCCACTCGGGAGGATGCGAAGGCTCAAACAAGACGAGCAGAAAAACCAAGAGCAGCGTAGGAACGCCCCTGTAGCCACATCGCCATAAAAGGAAGCCCGGTCGACTTTATCGCTCACCTCGGACGCCAAGTCATGAGTAATTACTCGCATGCATAAAAACCAAGTCAGCGGGAAAAATCGTACTCTTCCCTCGAACCCCTCTATTAGTCGCATGAAGCTGGGGAGTGTTCGTTCATGGTCTGGATTTGCTTTCGCCGACAAAACCAGCCCCACTTGGCGCTCTGATCCATGTACTAATAAGTACATCATTTTACGTAGTTCCACTACTAGCCAAACAAATTACACGTGAAGAAGGTGTCCTCACACCCCTATGATATCGGGTTCTGTTGATAGTTTGGTCCGCCATCACCATATAGTCTAGGCCATCCCCACGCGGGTGCTCTGGAAGCGTGAGAAAGTCATTGCGAAGTACTATTATGAAAGCAGAAAAAATCTATTGACTACCCAGACATCTGAATACAGCAATGCCGCCTTCCTACGAGGTGTCTACCCCTGGCCTGTGTAGGGCAGGAGGGCTTCAAGGGCCTGGTTCTCGGACTCTTCCGGAAGGACGGGTACATCTACAGCTGACAAGCATCTTCCTTCAATATGACCTGGCCGTTATTTGCGAATATACCGCCTCTAACACCCACTCCCACTCTCTATTTGTTCCCACTCTTCAACCATCCGCAGTCGCTTGCGAGTTCTCGGACACAACGACCGATGCGCGGAGCCCGCCCTACGAAGTCCTGGAGACCCCCGACGCCGCCACGCTCATCGTAGACCTTCCGGGGTGCAAGAAGGAAGACGTCGACGCACAGGTCTCCGAAGACTCCGGCACGAAGACGCTCACGATCACGGCGGTGAGAAAGAAGCCACGCCACGCCGACGGTAACGCCAGGTCACCGTCGTCGCCGCCTGACACATCAGGGTCTACCGATGGCAACAGCGCGGCATCCACTACGGGTGTGGCGGATGCTGCCGCGCCTCACGAGGCAGGCAAGGACAAGCCTGAATCTTCTCTGTCTTCCTTTTCGGAGGAGAGCTTCAAGCTGTCGTTCCAGATTGGAGACGATATCGACGTGTCCGTCATCCGTGGCGGCCTGGAGGACGGCGTTCTGACGCTCGTGCTGCCCAAGCTAACCCCGGAACCACCTGCGGAGCCAATCG
This sequence comes from Ectocarpus sp. CCAP 1310/34, assembly GCA_902602495.3. Classification (NCBI taxonomy): domain Eukaryota; class Phaeophyceae; order Ectocarpales; family Ectocarpaceae; genus Ectocarpus; species Ectocarpus sp. CCAP 1310/34. Next base: position 22,097 of record CACKRE030002503.1, on the reverse strand, counting down.
ACATCCCGATCGACTTTACTAGCTCTACCAGAAGCAACACCGGGACTGGGGAGGCGGGAAGGGAACGCCAGGCCGCCGCTTCGATCGGGCGTAATGAGGAATCAATCGGCGACGCCGGTGGCGACGCTGACACACACATCAGCCTAGCGTGACGTTGAAACTTGGACTCTCACTCTTGTCTTCGGCGGTGGGACGACCACTCGTCTTACTCGTTAATTTGATCGTTGTAAGAGAAATGAGCGACGAGTGTTATGTGTGTGACCGATCAACGCTGAGATGTTTCGAGGAGTGCTTGTATAGGAAAATGTGTTGCTGTTGTCGTTCCCGTGAAGAGAGAGTTGTCGGAACGGTTTTTCAGACGTCGACAGAGATGTATCATTAGTATTAAGCGGCGAGTGTATTGGTTGGTTCTTCATGCCAGCCGTGGAAATTTGAGCCCCCTCCCTCTGCAACGCGCGGGCAGGATGTAGATGCACCGTCCAAAACTAGGGGACAAATGGTTGTCTGGGTGATGGGTGTTTGACTCGTACTTCAACGTTCGAACGTTCCCCTCGTGACATGTACCTGGTGGTAATAATTTCGCCAGTCTCACGAGCGTTTGAGTCATTGGTGCGAGATAAGTGTGTTGTTTCGGTGTTGTTCATATTTTTGTACTCTGCAGACATCATGCACACGAGGCATCGGCAATTTTTTAGCACGTCGGTGTTGTCCGTGCTGTCGGCGAGAGCTCCTTACTCCAGCCACATGACATGAGCAACAAAATTAGGACGACTTTGGTCGAGAAAACGTTGGATGTCTGTTGGGGTAAATCTTGCTCAAGCTGCGAGGCATGATCGAACGTTGGTGATCGAATGAGAGGGTACAACTGGCTGCTCAATCGGCAGGAATTTGGACGGGCTCTTCCTGAGATTGCCATGCCAAAATCAGTGTGCATCGCATCGTGAATACACATGCCAATGTTCATTTTTCGGACCGTGCCCCCTGCCGGGTCGGCACAACCACATTCCACAGAGACGCCACTCGTCATCCCTACGGCGTTAGATTTCTGGCCGCCGTACGGGGCACGCAGAGGGTGAACCCTCGGTCTCAGATGTGGTTTGCATCGCAAGGGTGCTCTTAAGGCGTGATACACACGATCTGCGCCCTAACCGGTGCACATCATGAGCATGTTGGTGGTCGGCTCCAGAAACCGAGACTCGCCATAGCCAAGATTGCCTCCTAAAGCAGCACGTACTCCGACCAAAAGCTGAAACACGCCGACAACTGTGTCGCAAAAGAAATTCCAAGATCAGGAAAAGCGGTGCGAGCACATGAGTTCTAATCGCTCGAGTCACACCGTTCATTATTATAAATGCCTTTCCAACATTGGCCATTAACCTTCATTCATCATGTCTTACAGTGGCTACCGGAAAAGAGAGAGCACAATCTTGGAGAGCCGTGGAGGGCTATTGCACGAAGGAATCTTATCATGAACGCCGTGCTTGTGCAACCGTCGTAGTTGCTCATGTCTTAGCATTCAACACTCTTCAGGTCTCTGGCTTAGTGCAGGTCAAATTGACGCGGACGCCTTCCGTGGTCACAAACATAAGAAAAATGCAACATGGGAAATCTACGTAAAAATGGCCTGCAGAGCCAAGCCCTATCGGCCACCTCTGCCTGCAGGGCGAACACTACACAAGACGAGACACGATCGAGGCAAAAATCGGAAACATGCTAAAGCAGCAGGGCGGGTAGAAACAGATGCGAAGAGCGCAGCAGTGCACAGTTCGCCCCATCGTTGGAGGCATTAAGGTAAGGCACCGTAAGGCAGCAGCACGTGTCCTGCTGCAGCTGCAACACATACGCAGCAGCACAGCAAAATAAACACCGCCCACAAGGAAATCTGGTATCCTGCCGTCCAGGCCAGGCGAACCAATAGACATACCAAGGCGCGATGCACACACAGTTCGTCACATGACAATTTGTAGGGCAACACCAAACCGTGCCCGACTCCTACGAAGAACAAACACACACACCGAAAACACACAAAGGCGAAGCATTTATTGGCATCAGACAGACACCCGACTTCACCTACAAGAAAACACCAACAGGTTTCACACAGGTAAATAGAACAAGAACGGAGACGGACAAAAACGGGCTGCTCGTCGGCAGCGGCACAATCACGTTTCATTCCTTCCACCGCTGTTTACAGTTCGTGCACTTGTAGAAGCAGGTCATGGGCTCGTCCGCGGAGCGCAGCTGCACCATCAAGAAGAACGCCTCCTTGTTGTTACAGAACGGGCATGTCGTCTGCACGCGGCAGGATAACAAGAAAGTTCGGTCACGAGATAAACAACGCGAAGTGGACAGCATTGAACACGAACAGAAGAGGGAGGGAGAGGGAGGGCCGGCGAGAGAGAGCGAGAGCGCGCGAGAGAGAGAGATGAGGCAGAGGTCGGGACACAACGGTGGTTTGGTGGCAGCGCGCGGTGTTTTCGTTTACCCGTGGTACCTGCTTTGGCTCTTGCAGACAGACCAGTCGGTGCCTAAACAAAAGGTGACAGCAAGCAACCACAAGATGGCGATACCGGGGAAAGATGGTCGGGAACCATTTCTAACGCGAAGCAAACAAGGATAACACCGATTTTCGACAAATAGGTTGGATGTCATGTCGGTGGATCAATGATGACGAAACGAATTTCTGGGTCGTTACCCCAGGTGAATGCCGCCTTTACCTGGGTCTTGTCCACGTTTGCCCAAGCGTCATCTCCTCCCATGATGTCATCCACTGCCTTTTTCTTAAGCGCGATCTGTAACAACCACGGTAGGTTCGGGGTGCAAATCGGGGAGACCATTCACGCACCCTGCCTGGGGTGATGTGTGTGTGCTTGGACTAAGAAGTACGACAAACAAGTCTTTGCTCCAGAGGGCAACAGCAGGTTGGCCCTTGCAACTACGCACCAACACCAATACGCACGGAAAACGTGCAAATACTGGGCATGGCCCTGTGTCGCGATGAATTTGCAAGCATGTTAATGTATTTCAACACGATCGCAAAAGCTAAAAAAGTGCTACAGCAGTCGAGCAGTTGTGCCCACCATTGCAGCGACAGCAGTGGCAGTACATGTAGCAAGTGTCCCCGTCGTCAACACCCAATATTTGAGTGGCGGAAGGTAAGATTTAACGTTGTCCGTTTCGATCTTGTTCAAACTCCACAAACCGAAGGGTTGCTGGTTGTAGAGAAGCATCGAGCACCGAGCACGTGCCCGGTCTCATATAGGTAGACTAGTCCGTCGTCCTGTAAACATCCCCCCTTCCGACATTGCAGGTTGAATGGAGGGAGGAAGTCGGCATCTCTAGCAGCCTCGTGCTCCAAATTTGGAATGGTTTGGTGTTGTTCAGTGTTGTCCAAAACACGTACGGCACAGAACCTTGCCTCATCTTGCCTTCCCGCGCTAGCAGACCACAACCTTCAGCTGACCGTAGATCGCGTAGAACTTGTAGACTACTGCTTGTCGTGCTGTGGTATCAGCTCTTGCATTCAGCGCACCTTTCGAGTGATTTTGTCCGACGGCTCCATGGGGTGGATGTACGGACACGTCTGGCAGCAGAATCTCGTCCAGCCCTGGGGTCCACTCTCAACCATGAGAAGGCTCCCATCTGTCGGACAGAACAGCATGTTTCGCAACGACAGCACAGCTGTGGTGATGGCAGTGCCAGAGTGCTCGCATGTATGTTGCTGTATGTTGCTGTATGTTGTGTTTAGGGGCACCGGGTACTGCAGATGAAGGAGCTCTGCGGGTATGTGATACGGCCGAATAGTACGTTGAAATTGGTTTGGCCCCCTGCGCCGAACAGCATTTACGTATCATACACCGTACCTCCCACAAGAGCTCTCACCCCGGGCGGACTAGGGAGCGATTTGGCCTTGCTTTAGTGCCCTGTGCACTCTTCTCTCCTGGCTCAAGAGAGAGCGAGGGAAGGGGGACGATACAGACAGGCCCGTGTCATGAAACGCCGACACTCGACGTCGCTTCTCTTGACCCTGGCTTGTGCGCTAGCATGGTGCGGTCTCTGCGGGGCGTTCGTCCCGCCTCCGGCTGGAACGACGACTGCATGGCGCCAGCAAGCTCTGTTTCCACCGTCAGTAGCGGGAACGCATCGCCGTTGCAGGGGGGCGGGGGCGGCTTCTGCCGTCCGCATGCAGCAAGGTAGTGGCAGTGATCAGGATTTGCAGCTCGCAGTCAGCAAGTTAGCGGGGCAGGTCGAAGAGTTGACGGCGATGGTGGCGCAGCTCGCGGCGGAGCCAGGGGGTAACGCGGGTGCTGCCAAGGCGATCAACGGCGGGGTCGTGGACGGCGGGGCGGCGTTGCCTGCGGTGTCTACCAAGGCGAAGGGCGGGTCGACGCCTCTCGTCAGGTACGGACAGACTGGGGCAGTGCGACGGCGGGTACGCAGATTCTCCGGTGATCATGTTTATTGTCTTGCGTCCGCCATCTGTCTCTCCGGGGGTTTGGTCAGGCATGGCGTAGCACACGCAGCGTTCCGCGGAAGGTGCCGCTGTGTTGTCGTTCTAGCGGACCGGCGCCATCATAGCTGGTGCTGTTTTTTGGTGCAAAAAGCAGGGTGTGTGCTGTTGTCGTGACAAGGGAAGAAAGAGGACGGCCGTATCGTGCGGGGTGTGTACAGCAGTGTACACCCCGCAGCACATCAGCCCGAGTGCGAGAATGCCCACAAGTGCAGTGCTGCCTAACTGGCACAAGTCTACCCACGACACCAGTGCGTGCCTACCCTAGTAACGGAAGGAAGGAAGGTCGTCGATTCTCTCCATGTGAGATGTCGTCCTCCTTCTAGCTCCCTAGTGGCAGTGCGGGGCAATCTTCTGGGAAATATCCGGACAGCGGAGAGAAACACACCGCCAACGTCCCGCGAGGAGTGTTTGTGGTTCCCCCATGCGCGAGACTGCATACCCCACGAGTTGATAGGCTATTTCCGTGGAAACCGTAGACCAACCCCACACGCTTCGTCTTGTTCTGGCTGAAGAGGAGCGGGAGGGGGGACGTTGACTTTGTCCCCGTCTAGGACGTGCAATTGAAATGCTTTCGTTTTGGTCCGACCGTTATGTTCAATACCTCCGTATCATTCCTATGGTATCGCACACACATACCCAAAAGGCAAAGGGGGGAAGACCCGTGGAAAGGACACACACACACACCCGACGCGATTCACTCCACATTGATATGGGTAGTGCCTGCTTGGGGCAGATATGGGGCGCGTGGGAGGGGGATGTACGGTAGGTGACGTAAGATATCACACCCCTTGCATCGATTTCCACAGCTTCAATGCTCCATGACGAAGAGGATGAATGAGTCAAACGATACTTTTTTCGGAAAGATCTGGACGAGACATTCCTGACGCCGCCGTTATAGGAACCGCCGTGCTTTCTGCTGTCGAGACATGGGCCTTCGAAACTCAGTCCACGCGGGGTGTGGTTTATGGTGTCACCCACGACACATGGGCGGGGTTCCATGGTTTCCACGCGGACGCCCCGTACGCCACCAACGGTGTAGGGGTAGCAACAAGCCCATTTTTTTTCGTCGTTCGCAGGGTTTAATGGTATCATTTGATCATGGAGGCGGGTATTGTCGCCCATAGGGCATCCCTGGTACATCTCGTAGTTGCAGCAGACTACAATCTCCTACGAGAACTCAGCCTTCATCGCCCCCGGTGCTGTACGACGGCCGCTCTTGTCACTCCCTAAACTACTCTCTGTACAGCACGTCGGCTGCACAACAACGCATCGACCAGTGGCTACGGGAGTCGGGTGGCGAGGCAGCATCAGCACCAGTGGCACAAGCACCACCAGTAGCGACGGCACCGGCAGCAGTAGTCGCCGCTCCTCCCGCAGCAGTGCCGGAGGTGGCTGCTCCTCCGGCAGAAGCCCCCCCAGCTGTCGCTCCCCCCGCCGGGTCAAGCTACAAGGTGAGACCCCCGATGTGTTTGTGGTGGCAATCGTTGGCTTTCTGGCGTGGACGATTGTTTTCGACTGTTTTGGTGCAGGGAAAGTCCAGATAAATGCTGGAGGGTTATGGAGATGCTGGTGTCCAGAGCGGAAGCGTGGCTTCATGCCGCCCCCCGCTTCCAAGCGGAAGTTTGACGTGCGGAGTGTGAGACCATCGAAGCGTCGCTGCCTCGCAGCCCTGTAAACTTGCTACACGGCACACGGCCCATATATTTTCTTGGTCCCACGCTCATCCCATGGGACTATGTTCTGTGACCACAGTAGTACGTTACCCTCACCGATGAAGGATGCACGCGATGCAGAACTGGATACAGGTTCTATGCTTGTTCTTTTCTAAACGCCAGAAGCTCGATGGCTGGAGTTGCTAACGCCAACACCCAACATGTCTCCTCCCTGGTCTCCCGATTTCCGCCGTGCTATGTGTTCGAAGGTGAAAATCGAGTGGGAGGGGGCCATCCATGAAGTCAACTGCGATGCGGAAACGACTCTCCTGGAAGCCGCCATGGATGCGGGCTTGGAGCTGCCGAGCTCGTGCATGTCGGGCAGCTGCCTCACGTGTCCCGGCAAGATCGTGAGCGGCTCCGTGGATCAGAGCGAGGGTGTCTTGGAGGACGAGCAGAAGGATGCGGTGAGCAAGCAACTTTGTCCTTCCACACAATGGTCTCGATGGGTGTGAGGGATAAGATAGCCGCTTACATAGCTGCACAATCACGGGCAAGGATTGGAGGTGTTGTATTTTGTTGTCTTGGCACGGATCTCTGTAGTCGATACAATTTGTGCTTTGGAACGCTTACTACGGTACAGACTGCTGTTGTAGGGTAGACTTTCCTAGTGCTGTTGAGCGGCCGCCTACAGCTGGCGTAACCAACCAGATGTTGCGGTGTAAGATAATGTTACACCATTAGACTAGTCAGCGCTGACTGACCAGTCTAATGGTGTAACTTTAACTTACAAAAGATATACGCTCAGCTCATTAGCACCCGGCTGGATCACTTGGGTTTATGGCTTTTTGAGAGCAGAGATCTCCGGGGACGAACACCTCGCCAGGCGCGGCAGGAAAAGAACTAACGGTGCTTGTGAAAGTGAACATCTGGGATTCCTGACCAGTCTAATGGTGTAACTTTATCTTACAAAAGATATACGCTCAGCTCATTAGCACCCGGCTGGATCACTTGGGTTTATGGCTTTTTGAGAGCAGAGATCTCCGGGGACGGACCCCTCGTCAGGCGCTGCAAGAAAAGAACTAAGGGTGCTTGTGAAAGTGAACATCTGGGATTCGAACCCGTGCGTGTATCACTTGTTATAAAGGCTTAGGGAGGTCTCGACCAATCTTCACTCTCTCGACGAACGCGCTTCTGTTGACTCCAACATCTGGATATCTCTCCCATGCTCTCTGTTCGTGGGCACGCACCTCATCGTCCCCGCTGCGCGAGCTTTTCTCTTCGCCCTTTTCTTTCTCTTTCTCTATCTCGCCGGGTGTATGTGCTTCCCTGCCACAACGTGCTAAACCCTGCGTGTGTTGATACTTTTGCTACGATTTCCATCTACGCTGCTCGATAGGGGTTCCTGCTGACGTGCATCTCGTACCCGGAGAGTGACGTCCACTTTGCCGTGGTGGACGAAGAAGACTTGCCGGAAGCGTGAGCATGATAATGATCATGAACGCCATGGGTGACGGCGGCATCGGCGTGACGGTTTCGGTTTGCTTGGGTGTATCGTGCGCAGCTGGTTACGTAGCCCGGTGCTTATGTACCTCGGAAGAGCAATCAATGCACAGTAGAAGTGTGCAGGTGTCGCGACGACACACGACGCTCGAGGAACGTATCGTAGAGGCGTGCCGGGTAGGTTCCAAACGCGGGAAGAGCTTCCCGTGGTCACACACGGGAGGACATTACCCGTGTTTCCGCTAGTTTCTTTCCCTGGGCATTGCGCTTCGCTCGATCGGCAACAAGGCGTTTTTTTTTTTTTTCTATTTCGCTGTTCCATGGTATATCTGTACTGGGGGTAGAAGCCTGTACATACGCGCTGTTTAAGGCGGTAGTGTCGGTGAAAGGCGTGGCCGATGCACGTCGGAGATGAGGCACGCAGGCGCTTATCAGGGGATAATTTTGTGTTGGGTCCGTGCTCGTTGGGTGGCGTTTGTGTGCCACCATATGCACGGTAATTGGTCGTGGTTGGTTTGGTGCAGCATGATGTGTGTCGGGCATTGGCAGGGCCCTCAACTTTGAGTGATGGTAGTGCGTGTGCGATGCTGAAAGTGTTGGCGCAGAGGTGGCCAGCTTAGGTTTGCGGCCGAATTTGTGTGTCGATTGGGAAGTTTTCACGTTTGTGCTAGGATATTCATGTATCGTGTTGGCAATTGTGTGGGCCGTGTTATTGCGCAACTGGTATGCCAGAGGCAAAGAGGGTATGTGAATCACTGCTAGGGATGCCGAAAGGAAGCATCGCCCTATAATATTTGAGGGATTCGTCCGGATCTCGTTCGTCCAATGTTTGATTTTTGGGCCGCACGCTGTTGTTCTGGAAGCCACAATATATTCGTGTTTCGAACGATGTTCGCGTCGCACACACACCTTGCGGTGCCACCAGCATGGATACATTGCATCTTGCAATGATTTTCGCAGGGTGTGTGTGAAGATGCTGCTGCCAGCAACCTGCCCCGCGATTTTCGCCGTGTTCCTCCGAAATCGTGATCGTCTTGCCTTGGGACAAACTTCAATTTAGAGTAAACATGATTAGGGCACCAATATGGCGGCACATATCGTCCGCTTTTCCCGACACTGTACACTACTGCGGCCAGTGGAGAATCTGACGTGGCGCTGCCTGTAACCTGTGCTTTTCCGCTCGCGCGCCAAGCAACCCCTCTATGCGCCACACATTGGATGTGTGTAACGTAATCAGTTGGTCTCTAGATGTGGGTACCTTTCGTTTCCAGGAAGACAAACCCTCCGACAGGCTTTCCGAAGCGAATCGTGTGTAAACAAGTTCGCGAAAGTAAGCAAATGCCATGTTTCTCTGGCCACTTGGTCCGACTGTCGACAGGCGGGCTATGTAGCGGTCCAGGTTCATTGGAAAACCGTGAGAATCTTCCGAAGACAGCCTGGGGACTCGCGGGGTGTCGGCCACCTCGCGGCGGTCTCCAGACCCAGATGACACCTGCATACGCAGAGAGACAAGCAGCGGCCTCAGCGAGAGGGAACGCTTCAGCATATCACCCGGCAATCTCTGGCATGTACGGGAAACTCTGTAAATCTGCAAGCCTGTTACTCGGGTTTGAATATTGGAAGCATCAACGGTAGAGCGGGCTATTTCGCGAAAGGAACGTGCGGGAGATGTAATTAATTCCGATTGAACGACAAAGAAGGGGACAGGACCTTCTTAGCCTTTTTAGGAAACTGGCCCGCCATTTCCCCTCTCTACCAGAAAAAGAGCAAAGGCAACAGCATGTACTGATGCCAAAAGAGAGGAATCAACAAGTCAGTGAGTCTTCATCAGGGTCTTCTGTCTTCGGGGATAGCTACACATGTCTATTTCACTTGGCATCGTCGGCAGCCCCCGCATGGAGTGGGTCGTCTTTGGGAATGTTTCGCTCTCCCATTCGGATCGCACAGGGGTGGGTGCCAACACGCCGATCCGTGCCGAGACCGCGACGCCGTGGGTCTGAGTCGCGAGGGAGGTGCGACAGTTCACTCACTGTTTTTATCCTCTTTCGGTTACGAACGCATATGTCAGTGCTGGACCGAAATGCGGCGTACATACGTGAACAGTCGTCCCGCCCGTGATACAGACCCTCGGGTGCATCAATTCCCCGAATCATTAGTGCAACAGTATTTAGACAAGCATGGTGCCCGTGATTGGGAACAAACTTTGGGGGGAAAGTTAGGGGTGCAACTGAACGACGCGCTAAGAACTCATTTCATACATATTACCCCATGCGCGGGGAGGACTGTCAAGTGCTCTGCACAAACTTGATAATGTACGACAGTCTCGTTGTCGGTTCAACAACAACTGTACAGGAGAAAGCGCCGAGTATGTCATGCCGAGCCGGAAACTCCCCCTACCCGCACCCCATCACACACTGCTCACAATCCTTTCCGCCATCGTTTTCACGACAATCTGTTCGAGAAACACGCACCTAGCTTTTCATACCATCCACTGTGAAGCACAACACCCAACACGTCACGATGGCATCGAGGACGACACCCACGAACGAGCAAATAGACGCCGTGTACAGGTCTCCGCAAGCTGCGAGCGGCTTGAACGCGCAATCTCAACCGTTCATCCCGGGACAGTCCGTCTACGAGCAACCACGGCGAGAACGGATTTTGAATTGCTATCAGTGTTCCGATACATGGCATATGTATGATCGGCGAAGAGAGAAGAGAGGACACATACGAATAGAGAGAATGTCCGGTAGGGGGACTACGCGTGGCGCATTTTGGTGACGATCAAGGTCAATACGCATCTCGTGAATGAATCTGCCCTTTCACTGTCACTCGGAATATCCGCAGAATATCCCATCTTCGTGCGGCCGACTACCAGTGGCAACAACAGGTGCCTCCGAGAGCCAAGGAGCGTCAGGTCAGACCCACTTCCACGTTGAGATGATTCAGACAGGACCAGGTACCATCCGCCGGTACACAACCCCTTCGCTGACATCAGAGGTGCGTATTTCCACACTCGGATGGGCTCGCGGATGGAAACCATAAGTCATGTACACCCAACGTCACACAAAACTTATATAACCAATCTACGCTGTGCCCCGGTGATTGAGTCCGAACTGTTGGTTAGAAGCATGTGCACAGCAGTCCAATGACGAGAAAGGATGGGCAGTGTACTTACAATAGCTTGAACATTGACGAACAACGGCGGATCAATACTACGTGGCAGTCGGTGCGTCTGCGTGTTCATTCTATATACCCTTGCCCATTTTATTGCATAGCTGAACCCTTCTCCCCGTCCCGACTCTCCGTTGTCCCAACCTTTACCGACCATTGACGGCATGTATCTCAGATCGAGGTCAGCAGTACGGCCAAGATGCATGCTCAGTCGAGCACGCCAATGGGAGGGAATGACGAGGAGGACTCCAGGGCCACCGAACCAGCCACCGCGGCCGAGGTGCAGATCGCAGGCAACGAGAACACGCTGGGAGGGCCAGATGAGGTTAATGTGGCGGGTTTGATCGAGGTAAATGGGTGAGGAGGGCGAGACAGCGGTGGCATCATCAATGGAGTCTTCTTCTCCTCCGACGGGCGGCGACGGAGGATGCAACTGGAAGGGACTCCACGTAGGGGTCTGGCTGGCCATCGGTGCCGGCGTTGCTGTCGGGGCTGCTCTGTGGTCGCGACGCCGCTGTAGCCACTCCACGAAGGGTCGCTTGCGAAACACACGTAGCGCGGATGCGGTGTAGACTAAATGTATTGTCGTCGTGAATGCACCGTTCGTATCAACAACTTCCGCATGGCCAATGCTCGGCATTGGCTGAAATATAGGTTCATTTCTTCGCTGCAATTGGCTCCCGCACCCTTCGGGTCCCTGTAATTTGAGTACTCCTCTTGTTGGGGTAAGTTAGTCTGTGCCCACGGGCATCCACCGGGTTAATTGTTACATAGATCAGTACAGACAGATGAAGGTGCGGGGAGAGAGATCGGAACGGATATTGATACGAAGAACAATGGTCTCGTCGCTAGGACGACATCCGCCAACGAGGTGCTGTGAGCGAACGCCTACTGATGTACAGATACCGCCCGCAGTTAAGAGAAATTCTGTTGAAAGAAAATGCTCAAATGCTCACGAAAAATATGAAAGAAGGGCCAAGAAACATAGCTCAATCTCTGCCACAACGAACGAAACGCCCCAATACGAAACATGATGGCGTGACGTCAGAAATCTGCGGTGCTCCCAACCCCCTACCCAGCTGAACAGAAGTGCCTTTTTTATTGGGGGCAGAGTGGCTATTTTCGCGCCCCTACCCCCGCCCCCCCTCCGTGCTTGCCATCGGGATTGGGTTTTCGTCGCTTGGCAACGACGTTGCACAACAAGCCAAGTCACTTGGTGAACTCGGCAACCAGGTTACCTTTTTGTTTTTACCTCTGTTTTGTTTTGGCGGTAACCATAATGGTGGTCGAGTAGATCATGTCGCGCGAGGTGGATTAGACTCACTCCGCGCAAGGGGNTCATACGCAGCTGTCATCCCTATGCAAGGAAGTAAGCACAAGATGCCGAACACCCATAGCAGGATGCACCGCAANGTTGTGTTAAAATGGTCAAGCACCCTCAAGGCAGTTACCCAGTGCTTACAGCTGTCTCTGGAAGTGAAGCACCAGAAAAGAAATTTTGTCATCNCCTCTGTTTTGTTTTGGCGGTAACCATAATGGTGGTCGAGTAGATCATGTCGCGCGAGGTGGATTAGACTCACTCCGCGCAAGGGGGCTGATCGCACCGCGTTGTGTTAAAATGGTCAAGCACCCTCAAGGCAGTTACCCAGTGCTTACAGCTGTCTCTGGAAGTGAAGCACCAGAAAAGAAATTTTGTCATCCGCAGCTGTCATCCCTATGCAAGGAAGTAAGCACAAGATGCCGAACACCCATAGCAGGATGCACCGCAACCTTCATGCGACTCGCCGAATACCCCACGGCGCTTCGCGCTTGGTGATGTGAGGGCCTGGTTCGGTGAACACCGGCGTGCTCCGTCCCGGCTTTGTAGGGATGCGAGGTCAATGGTCTAACGACTACGGCATGCACGACTATGAGTACACCCCCCCCCCTCCGGTGTTTGCCTATCGGGATTGGGTTTTCGTCGCTTGGCAACGACGT
>CACKRE030002495.1:156357-172076 GCA_902602495.3 Ectocarpus sp. CCAP 1310/34 | reverse complement strand
GTTTTTTTTTTCTTGCAACATCGAAGCGGGTGCGCCAGGCAAACAGGAGAGAATTTGTCCCGACGACAGTACACAAATAAGCAAATAAGTGAGGTGCAGAAGAAAATGAAGAACCAAAGAGCGCCCCAAGACAACAAAAAGAAAACTCAACTCTGCCCACGCCCATGCTGGAACTTTACTCAACAGTACAGTAATAGTGTCGATCCATTTCGTTCTTTGTTGGCCCCATAAGCGTGGGCGCTACACCATAAATCGAACACAACCTCATTAGTGCCGGTACCGGCACTAATGAGGGATTGGCCAGCCCTCAATAGTGCCGTTTTGGCACTATTCGCAATAGTGCCGGGTGCCCGATTTAGTGCCGGTGAACGCTCTGTGCACGTACCGGCACTAAAAGGGTCCCTCGACTGTACCAGCATATGTATACGCAATATACCACCCGCATGCTATGCTGCGAGTGTATCGAATAGCGCTGTATCCCTTAGGAAAAGGGTCCGCCCGTGGCGTCGTCAGCGGGACTGGGTCGTCGTATTTCACTCAAACAATCGCGTCACGGAGCCCCCAGCAACGTCTGTGGTGAGCACTCTCCCTCTTTCGTCCGTGTGAAGGACGGTCGTCGACCTCCCGTGAAGTTAATACATCACCAGAACAGTCTCACCCGATAAATACGTGGCGTAGGCCGCAAACAAAATGAGGCACCTCCACCTCTTTTTGAGTGTACCTTTAGGGTGTGACCACGAGAATCCACCGCGTGGAGTGTTGGATCAGTCCGGACATTCGAAGGTACTGGGTGTAGCGAGAAATCGGAACGGTTTTTAATGTGAAGACAACAAAAATAAAACAACCTTGGGAAGGTGGGGGGCTGGGGGGTTATTTTCCCCACAAGGGGGTCCGACCTCCACCTGCGAAGGGATTGAGGCTCGACCCGATTTTGACGTTTCTCAACTGCGGGCGCTATCTGTACAGGTTAGTAGCAAACATCTAAAGGTTGAACATTCCAAAGATTGTTGTGTCTAGACAGACAGACAGACAGACAGGCGGAAGAAGGAGCCGAGCGGATTGTGGCCCCAGGAATTGGACAGCCCTCCCATACATACAGGGGTCCAAAAAAAATAATTTAATTATTTCGCGCGAAGCGCGAAAAGAAGGGTTGGAGAGAGACATCAAGGCAAGCGTAGATGGATATGGATGGAGCCTACACCACCATGTAGGTCAACAGTGCGCACGCTCACACCTCACCCTATACCACCAGTCAGTCAGGGGATGAATGGGAGCGCTGTTTAGCTTTCATCATCATCAGCTCAGCGGCAGCAGTGCTGCTGCTGCTGCTGCTGCTGCTGCTGCTGCTGCTGCTGCTGCCGCCTCTGCTGCTGTGCATGGGTGCGCAGTTGCTTTCTTCGCTTTCGCTACTAGCAAAGGGCAACGGACTCTAAAAATTGGCCCGGACCCCTCCCACGACGTGCGTATTTGGCCGCCCTTGGCTTACATCGCTGTGTCCGTCTCACTTGTCTCTGTTTCCGGGGTGCGTCTGTTGTGGAAGAAAAAGATCGGCCGGCAGACGAAGAGACCGCAGACAGACATCTGACGTGTGTGCACTCACATGTTCCCTTGCTTACGTGGCAAGCAGTAGGCCTCCGGGTCTACAAATAGCTTCCGACGCCAGCCATGATGTGTGCCTTTGGCCGGCCTTGGCCTACAGCAGTGTGTAGGCCTCGTTTTCTCTATTGTGGGGATGTGTCTGTGCGGGAAGCTCCAAAGATCGGTAGGTTGAGGGTGATGCAGGCCGACCGCGGATTGACTTGCGTCGTCACTCGCTTGTGCTGCCGACAGCAAGCAAGGGGCTGCAAGAGTCATACACAACGCCTCTCATGATGTGTGCCTTTGGCTGCCCTTGGCCTACAACATCCGTATACTGCTGTGCTGGTTGTATCGCATGTTGTGTACGTGATGTGTATGGTGCTGCTGTGCAAGAGGATTTCGGTGATTCTGCCGAGAGCGTCGTGCCCATCGCCCAATCATCTGTCTCTGTCTTACAAAATGTCTTACAAACTCGACGGATGATTGGTGGGAGATGGGCATCTACCCGGCTCTACTCCTCTGAAACATAGATATTTGTTGGAAGTTCTTCCGTGTCTTACAAAAAATCGCCCTATTTATGGTGCCCTGCCGTGAGGAATTGCCAAGGAATATAGTCTACATATGGACAGGCAGGCAGAACTCCAGCAGTATATGTCAAAGAAAACAAAGCAGCAGCACCATTATATTTTTTTTGCTCATCGTCTTCGTCGTGACGTCGTCGTCAAGTACGTTGCGGTCGGAGACAGACTTTGCCGCCGCAAATGGCCTCCTCCTCTGTCAAGTGACAAGCTCTTGAGGTAGTTCGCCTTCCGGCGCTTCTTCTTCTTACTGTGATGTTGTTGGGTGACGGGTCGCATCGTATGTTTGGAGACCCTCTGTACGAACAACAGCGTATTGTTGGCCTCGTTCATCGACCCTCTGTTCCGTTGCGTACTTCACTTACTAATGGAAGTATTCGGCATGCGTGAACGAATTATTATTACAGGTAACCTGACCGCAACAATCGGATAGAAAATCTCACGGGCTGCCCCAGGCTGCCCCTCACGGCATGATCATCATTCTTTGCAAGGGCCACATCAACAAGGAGGTCGCTGTTTCTTCTCCTGTGTACCTTTGAGGTGTTGAGCAGTCTATCATCGGTTTGTTTGTTGTGCAGCGAGCTTCTTCTGCCTGTGGGCTCACATATTTCTTCCTGTGGCTCAGATATTTCTTTCACTGAAACAAGCATGAAACCGAGGGGTGGATCGTTGTATACTCAACCCTATAGCAGTAGAACCAAACCTGTTGTGCTCGACGGTGCGCGGAGCGGCAGGGGATGTCCAAAGCTACGTGTCTGAAACTAACTGGCTTAACTGCTGTTCTATGCTGCATGTAGACTATGTAGACCATGTCACTCTGTCTTCGGTGATTTTCATCTGCCGGCGGGCCTGGGACCTGTGCTTCCTCCTCTCGGTTCTGTGTTTTGCCTCGCACACATCCCCTGTGAACGCAGACAGGTGGAAGAGTGAGCGTCCGTGGAAAATGCCGACGGGGATGTGCGCGATCGCATCGAATGCTGCAGCAAGTACTTGTTGCTCTCCAGGCATCACCTGCTTGACGACGACGTCGTCCCCCCGGCCTTAGCGACTCGGGGGAAGGCATAGACCGTTTTCAATGCCACAGGCCTGGGATGGAACCCACCTGCTGCTCTTCGAGGTGCTTCAGCATCACCTGCCGGGAAAAAAAGTTTCGTGTGAAGAAACTAGGCAACTTCGACTATGTACTGTATGGTGCCAGAAGACTTGAATGAGTCCACGACACAGTAGCGATGACATTTTTGTGCTGCAGAGACAAGGCGGTGTGCAAAGGCGCCGAGGCAGGAAGGGGGCCACCGATTTACGTCGTTCTATATGGTTGCAGTCCCCTCCCACGTTATCTTGTCTCTCTCTCGTGGGGTGGCTCGCTCCATCGTTCGCTTTCAGATTCGCTCCAGAAAGGGGCTCCCACCATCGGATTCATAGTCTACAAGATCTCGAACAACAAAACAGCAGCACCATTAAACAGCACCAGCAGTCGGTGCCCTCTCAGCTCCTCCGTAGCTTGCAGCCTCACCCTCTCGTCCTCTCAACTCTCTTTCTTTCCACGCCTCTTGGTATCCATCATCATTACGTACGCAGCAGCATGCGGTCTCGCTGCCTGCTTGTTTTCTTCGCAGATGCCGGATGGTACCGCACACGGCAGCGAGCAGCTGTGCCCTCCGCTTCCCATGAAGCAAAACGAACAAAATAAAAATAAAAAGAAATGAACTCCGTTCGAAACTTCGGAAGCGGCGGGATAGCGTTCGCCGGTTGCTGCTTCGTCTAATCATCAGTCGCGTCATTTCGTTGTGAAGGATTTCGTTCACCTTTCCTTCGTTTCTTATTTCTAAATGGAATCTTCTTTTTTTCTATTGGAGACCACAGCGGTCGGTGGAAACCGAGCTTGGTATCACTTTACAGACTTAAGAGCCCAACGTGTAACATTTGTATGTGCTCTGTAACCTACAAGGCCACAATCATCGCAAGGTCTGCAGCCATAAGTGCCACATCGGTGTTGTTGTTGTTGTTGTTTCTCACATTAGCTCTAAAGAAAAAGATTGGGAGCCCGTGGTCTCAAAACCCGGCATACACGACCCCACGAAGAAACAGAAAAAAATAGGGTACAAAAACCACTCGGAAGAGAAACACACATGTTCGTTCATACTAAACAGATTGATCGGACAATTATTCCGTCGCGAGTTGTGCGCATGCCATGCAGATGCCAGGTAATATTTCGCCTCTCTGCGTTTTGGGTGCATTTGCACACAAAGCAGGTGCTGTATTGCACTTCACAAGCCTATTTGGTTTTGGTGATATGCATACCTATCTCCATTTGTATGCATTCTGCTGTCCTGCTGTTATTTCTGTCTGTCTGTCTGGTTTGTTTGTTTTCGCAAGCCACGCAAAACCACGTTGTTGATATGTTTCCGTTCTTTCATTTATTTCTGGTTCTTCCAGGTGATTATTTGCCGGCAACAAACTCTCGACGCACGACACAAGACACACACGCATCATCTCCTACCCTGCTGTGGTTGCGTACACGAGCGAGTGCACTACTGCTGCTTCTACGCCGGTCGCATCGGGTTGTAGACCGGCGGCCCCAGTGCGTGCATCCTCCATCTGTGACCGATCTCTGTTATTCCGGGGAGAGGAGAAGAGACTGGTCCGTTTGCAGGAATTACAGGAGCAGCAGTAGGGCGGCAGCATCGGCTGGCGAGAATAGGTGAGAAAAACATCGGGTTTGGTGAGTTCATACGCTCGACCCCACATAGCTCCCCCAGCGTGTTGCCCACGTCAACACCCAACACCCTCGCGCGGGTCGGATTCGTCCAGGCGTTCTTGCTTCCGCAGTAGGGTATGCGGTGCTCCCCTCCTCCCGGTCCATGCGCCGGAACCCATTGAATATCGAGTGAGGCAAGCGAAAGCGCGCGTGAGCGAGAGACATATCTCCACACATGACGATATTTTAATGTAGGTGGTCTAACAACAGAGCGGAAAAGGATGACATCAAGATTCATCTCCATCGATTGCTTCTGGTGACCTCTGGTGACCTCTTCTTTGCCCCTCGAATCGTCCTCCGCCCCGCTCCGGTCGGTAGAAAAGCTCGCAGTGCTGCCCACACCCTCGTTTGCACACTCATGCGGTGGGACGTCGCGTGTCAAATTCTAGGCGATGTGTGCTGCTGTGCTGCAGTTGCCAATCTTGCGCTGAGGAGCACGCGAGAGAAATATTCTTCAAGTCTTTCGGATACCCCTCAAGCGAGCGGCATCGTCGCGGTAGTTCATTCGCACTCCGAACAGTGTCTGTCCTTGTCTGCCTATGGTATTCACCGGTGGTCCGGATCTTCGCAGCGATAGATAGGAGGACACTGACGGTAGGGGCTGGACCGCTGTTGTTTTGGTGTTAGGACAGCAGCAAGCGACAATAATAATTTATATACCACACACGCCGAGCATACATGACCGATCGATGCAGCATGATATTCGCTGGTGGTATGTACATGAAGGTAAATTGTTTCCGTCAGGAACGGGTTTCGTTTTGGAAAAATATACTTCAAGTAATGACATATACTAATACAGCAAAACGTTTACTGGGCGGTATCAGTTTTCTCCAATCTCCGATTTGTCCGTAATTTCTGTTGTGTGACTGCCGCCGCTGCTGCTGCGCTGCTGTGCTCCGCTTGACACATGGGCGTTGCTTATTTGCATGAATGTGCCGTGAAGATGTTTTTTGAGATTGGCATGCATGCAAGCGCGCGCACGTAGTTGTGCAAGAACCAACCTGTGGAGGTGTTGTTGCATCTATCTGTGTACGTGTGCGCGGGCAACGGCTTACATCAGATCAGTGAGTGAGGAAATCACCTCTCTCTGCACACCACATAGCGACCATGAAGCTCCCTACCAAATGCTGCGTCGTCGGTTAGTTAGTTAGTAGGTGTTGGTATCTCATCTCATCATGTTGTGTTGTTCGGAGTGGCCGGAGAGAGGGATCGGGCCAACAAAACCCTTGCCACCCCCACCCCCATCAAACGTGTGTGCACCACCGCAGGCGCGAGGAAAATAATCCGAGAATCGAACGGAGACCAGACTGACGGACGGACGACCCAGCTGTAGTCTAGACCGAGACAAACAGACCCCGATACCTGGAGGACGTAGAAATAAATACTACTGGTTTTGGGGCGCGCTCCTCCCCACCCACCTACCGTACACTCACAGCAAGCATGGTGTACGTGGCCCACACGTGCGCTCATGTGGACTGCTCGAAGCGGCCCACGTACGGCATCAAGGCGACGCGTAAGAGGTAAGAGATACAGGAGGCTGTCCGAGCAATACTCATACATACTCTACACGAACGAGCGAAAATCGTTGATTTTTTCGGTTTCGGTGGCACACGTCGTTAGTAGCATGGAAAATAATTACAACCCTTCGAACACAACAAAGTGTAGTAGAATATGTCTAATTACTGCGCGCCGTTTCGAGGTTGGCAACAGAGACTGTACGGCCGCCGTGTACGTATCGTGTTTACGTATCGTGTTGTTGGGTATTTGGAGGAAATATTCTGCAAATAGCATTTTTGAACACACACTCTCCTAGAATGCAGTCGTACCTTGATGCGACATTCATCCGAACACGGAACGGCACGCATGCCCGCAAGCTACATCTATGCAGTACTTAATACCCAGTTGATGGACGGACCTGAACTATGGTTGTCGCTCTCTGTCATCGATGCAGCCGAAATATGCGGCGTAAAAACCGTATGAAAAATGTACCACAAACCCTAATGTAGGGTGCCACACGAAACAAATAAATATAATCGAGGACACCCTCCTCTCAACAAACATATCCTGTTGTCCGCAGGGGAGACAACTCTGTGGCGGCCAATCTGTTCAGGGTGATTATGTCAGGAGAAACAGGGGAGGGCATTCATCAATTTAATACTCTGCGTATTATAACAGCACAGGCAAATTCATTGCAAGGTTGTCCCGCACTCGTAGCTGCGGCAAGAAAGGAAAACATCAGTTGTAATGCGCGGCTACGTCATAGTCTAAATGGGACACACCCATTTTTACGCCCACACGTTTTGCTTAGTATGCATACCGCTCTCTACGCTTAACGCTCTCCCTCCGGGGTGGGCCCGTGAGAGCACAGCAGTGCCATCAAGGGATGATGAACGATGGACGGACATGTGTTGATGCAGGCAGCAACCCGCACAGCTGACTGCAGCAGAATAGATAGATGCGGTGCTCAAGCTCTAGACCAGTCTAACAGCTCGCACACAGACAGCTGAGACGTTCTTTTTGTCTCAAACAACGAACAAAAAAAGTCAACAAAAAAAGTACCCATCTGTAGTCTACAGATGGCGCCCGCACCTAAGAACCTCTAGTTTCTGCCGAGGCTGGGGTTCTGATTTCGCTGATCATCTCCTTGTTGTGGGTTGCAAATGGCCGCTAGTCTAGTCTAGGTTAGAAACAGCAGTCTGAGACCATGACAAGCCGATGTAGACTATAGGGTTTACAGGATCGCGTACGTACACCACTGCTGTTAATTCCCCTGGTTTAATATGCATGACAATTTATTTCACTGGTGCCTTCTTCATTCAGTGAAGACCAATCTCACCAAGATGCACAAGAAAAAAATCATGACGAGGAATTGCACAACATGGTGCCTCATGGAAGACCATTTCCCGTCGTGCAGCATCCAACAGACTGCACGTACAACCCATTTTGGTAACCAAATGATGCAACTACTTGCGTCGTGTTTTTTTTTTTTTTGAGGGTATGAATACATCACAGATTGACTGTCGTCGTGGTTTCCACGAAGTTTTGTTCCTCACGGATCCCATCATCAGGATTCCAAGCATATTTATGCATACAAGCACCAAAAGTCGAATCGACCCGTCCCTATTGATGCCAAACTTCTGCTGCTGTAGTTCCTGTAACGCGTTTCGTTATATGTACTTCAAGGTTGCTTTCGCTATAATTTCTCTCTCACGGATGGATCTCATCATCAGGATTCCTTGTTTGTTTGCATAATATGCATACTAGGCACGATAAGTTGAATCGACCCGTCCCTATTGATTGTACCATGCTGCTGCTGTAGTTCCTTTCTCCGCGTGCCACCCGCACCCCGTACTGTCCTAAAATAAAAATAATTTGCCTGTGATGCGCAACCTTGTCCTCTTTTTGCTTCAGGGAGTTCTGTGTCATACACGCGAAGCCCGGAATGATCAACGTCGACGTGGCTAGGTGAGTTCGGATTCCGCTTTTTCTGGCATGTATAATGTACTTCTACAGCCGGTCGTCCCTTCACCTAGTCTAGTTGGTGCCCCTCAAAAGCCTTCTGGCGGTCGGGGTCAGGGGTTCGAGTCCCGGCGTAAGCGAGCTTTCTTGCAAAGTGAGTTGGTTTCTCTCGTTTCCGTTCACGGCCTGGATGGATGGGTGGCGGGGTGACGATTGCGTATCAACCACAACCTACAACCGCAACAACACCAATTAACGACAGATTAGCGACACTTGAGTGCCACGTGGAATGATATGCACGCACGCAAATTTCATGAGGAGGCGGCCGGTTGCCTGTTGAACGCAAGGTGCTAATAGATTCAGTCGCGTATACCGTAAGTTGCATGAGACATCACACCCCCTGGACCGATTCGAAGACCTCGATTGCTCCGCAGGAAGAGCAGCAACGGTGCCGAAATGGCGGCTTTAGAAAAGCATCTTCCGGAGCTGTCCGAAAACGCGCCAGTTGGTTTTGGCATCCTCTTGGTCGTGAAGTAATCGAGCTTTGAAATCGATCCAGGGAGTGTGGAATCTTACGTCATACAACCTATGGTGGTCTAACTTCATTCACACGTTCTTGTTTGTGGTGGGTTATTTACTCGTTTTTCGCGATCACTACGTCGCCTCGCTGACGCTCTATCAGCTCAAATCCATTCATTTATTTTTTCCCGTGCCTGATGTACATACGACATGGTTCCACCTCTGCCTCTGCTTGACGGCCCGCCGACGCAGGTGCTCGCGCGAAGGCTGCAACTCGCGAGCTACCTTCAGCTTCCCCGAGACCACCACCCCTACCCCTACGCGTCTCTCCGCCGCTGCTTCGTCAGCGTCATCATTACCTCGACCGGGGACCACCAACACTACCGTCACCACCACCCTGAAGCGGACCTGGAAGGGCCGGCACAAGAAAGAGGAGTTCTGCGTAGCGCACGCGCTGCACGGGATGGTGCTGTCCAGGGGCAGGGGTTGCTCCCACCCCGGTTGCTCCAAGCGCGCAAGCTACGGGAACGCCGAGACGCGGCGGAGGGAGTTCTGCGCCGCCCACGCGGAGACCGGAATGGTGAACATTAACAGCATCAAGGTCCCGGAGACGCTAAAACGCGGCGGGCAGTCGACGGCGACAAGCAACGCGAGGGCTGTGGCTGCTGCTGGTGCCAACAAGCGAAAGGCCGCCGCCGTCACCAGTGCAGCGAATGACGTTATCGCCGGGAATGGCTACGGTGGTGGAGGTGGTGATGGCGGTGTGGGGGCTCCGTTCGCCTCTGTGCGACAAACGTACCGGTCGGACGGTTCCCCCCCCGGCGGAAGGACGTTAGTTCGGGAGCACCAACAACGCGTCGGAATAGGAGGAGGAGGAGGAGGAGGAGAAGGGTCGGAGAGGCGACCGGCAGCCAGCTGGAGCTCGTCTGACGAGGTGTGTAGTAGACCTTGGGTTGCGTCCGGCGGGGAAGGGGGCGGGGTCGGCGGTGGCGGTGGTGTTGGTGGCTCTGTCGACCAGTCCGCATCTTTAAGCGCCGCTGGTGCTGGCTCTCTCGACCGTTTCGCTAATTCAAGCGGTGACGTCCCTACGAGTTCCGCAGCGGCGTCTCACGATAGTCCTTGTTGTTCGGGCTCCGGCGGCGGTGTGGAGGAGGTCAGCAGGGACGGAAGGACCAGCGGAGAGAGCAGCCCTCCGACCAGCAGCAGCAGTGACATGTCCTGCAGCAACAGCGGCTACGAAGGTAATGAAAGGAACGGTGAGAGCAGCAGTCCTCCCACCAGCGGCACCGACTTGTCCCGCAGCAGCAGCAGCAGCAGGAGCAGGAGCAGCAGCAGCAGCAGCAGCAGCAGCGGCCACGGTAGTGTTGCCGGTTTGCGCAGCCTGTCGGCGGAAACCATGACGACGCGGGAGAAAGCCGGGGGGGCCGTCGAGAAGGTAGAAAACGGTGCTGCCGCGGCGTTTGAGCCGGCGAATTGGAGGCAAACGATGTCCCCGCCGCCACTCTCGTCCGCTCCGCCTTGCGGCCTTCCTCCTTCTCCGTCTTCTTCTCGTCCTCCTGTCGGTCTGGTTCTGACGACGGAACACGGGCACGGCGAACAAGCTTCGAAAGGACAGCAGAACCACCGAGGGGCCCCATTTTCATTCTCGACGACGACACGGGCTACGACTAGTAGACCTGGGGGGACAGAAGCAGGGCCGACGACCGAGCACGGACTCCGAGAAGCTTCAAAAGAACAAGGCCGAGTTATGTTCTCGACGGTGACGCGGACTAGTAGAGCGGAGGGGAAAGAAATAGGGTGGACGCAGCAGCAGCAGCAGCAGCAGCAGCAGCAGGTTGATGCTTCTGCGGGGACCTCAGGGACGGAAGAGCGGGGATCGGAGGTGCATGGGCCATCCGAGAGCGATACCGTGAGAAGGTGGATGCTGCCATGGAAAGGTACGGCGACGCCGCTCTTGCAGACTCAGGACGGGTGGATGGAGTGGGAGTGGACTGCAATACAGATTCACTCGCGACGGTTGTGATTGATTGTGCCATGTCACCATATCAAAAGCGATCTCGCTGGGAGTGGACTGCTGTTCAGGTCCACTCGCGACCACCGTGATTGATTGGGTCTTTGCGTGATGCCTACAGCGATCTTGGTGGGAATGGAGTGAACTGCCATTCAGGGTTACTCGCCACGGCTGTGATGGATTGTGCCTGTCACCGTGTGATGTTGTCTACTGTAGATACCGCGATCTCCAATCTGCGTTAGCATCCTAGAGTTCAATGCATCACAGCACATCGAGCGTGTTTGTTCGTTCGCGCCCCTCTCTTTGCGAGATTGTGGTGAGGTCGGACGTGCACTTTATGTGTCATATTTTTCAATTAATGCATTCGATGCATATTCTAGCATCTGCACGGCTGGATGACGAGATATACGAAGAGTATTATTTTTGTGGTGAATGCTGTGTGTGGGATTTGACATTTTATCTTCGAATTTGTTTCACGCATTGACGTTCGGTTGGGTGCGAGCATGTGCGGTGCACTGTATGGGGTTTAGACATTTTCGTCTTCGAGTGTTTATTCACTCGTACTCATCCAATTCCGGACAGTACGATGATGGTGTGACATGTACGCTATGCACCATGTGTGTGAGAAAGCACCATCAGGTGGCAGTCTGTCACATTTACGAATACGAAAAAGTTGTGCATTTGTTCATCATCCGTGACAATCACGGTGTCAGTTTTGTCAACGAATGGACGCAGCATGATTTGTGTTTTTTTTGCATGTCTGGACCGGGAGTGCGTGGTTTCCTTCTGTGTCACTGCTGTGGGTGCGATGTGAGATGCGTGCGGCTCGACCAGCTTTGGCATCATCACTACTTGTATGTTTCTGCGACCGTTACGGCAGTACGTGAGATTGTGTGTATTCATGTCGGTGTGGGTTGCTTTGGGAACGCATCGTTAGCAGCGAACTTATCCATCTATTCAATTTACCTAAATCTTTGCCTTGTGTGATACCGGGAAACGAGTGCTAGACTGTTCATTTGTGGTTGACGCGGACGATGCTGCATTTATCATCCAAAGGAAATATTCATTTTTTTTGGTGGGATGTCGCCCTCTTGGGGTGCCATGCACGCAACGGTTCAGAATTTCTTGCCTTGCGTCAGACACACACATGTCCTGGCAATGGCGCCTACATGGACATGTTGTGTGTGTGTGGGGGGGGGTCTGGTGGCGGCCGTGTTTGCATGTTGGCATACCAGTACGCGTATCATCAAGTCACGTTCGTGCGTGCGTTTTTTCATTCTTTTCTGTGACTCGGAAGGCGAGCGAGTGCGTCTCAATGCCACCTCGTTTTCTTCCCGGTGTACACTGTTGATTTCCTTGCAGCTGACGATGCTGCATTTCATGCGTATGCACTCAATTGTTGGGACCGCATATATCCGGAAGTTTGGCGGGGGGACTCCTACACTTGCCGATCGTGGCTTAGGATGGATTGGGGACAACGCGTCCAAGATTCGCTTCGAGAGTAGCAGGCGTTGCTCCTGAGAGTGAGTTGCGTGATCGGTAGGGGCGGGGACGAGTGCTGCGTGCGATAACAAGTGAATCTGTATGAAAGCATCGGTCCAGAACGAGCAACAGAAAAGTCTTCATATGCACGTCCGTCTGTGCGCGACTTGTGCTGTACTCCGGCTAGGTTCGACGGATGTGGGCGCCTGGCACGTGGAGTAAAAGCACTGGCCATCATGGCTTAGGATTGATTCAGGAACGATGCATTCATGGTTCGGAATGAGAGAATATATATTTTACTTCTGAGAGCGAGTTGCACGGTCGGTTATCGAGGGCGCGTGCTGCGTGTGCCATAATAACAACGAAAATCTTGAGCAAACGTCAAAGGGATCGAGAGGGTGGGCCGAAAAGCCTCTAGTTATATCTCCGCCTGTTGTGCGGGAGCCGTTGTCTACTCCGGCGACGACGCGTTTACATAATGTAACAGGTGTATTACAAACAACACTCGATCCTGCCCCACGGGACACGGTCGGTCTCACCTTGGCCTTGCCTCCCGCGTGTCTATCACTCGCTACAATAACTTAAGCTGGTTCTTGAGTCAACCTTCATTTCCTTTCGGCCGCTGAAGAAGATGCTCCACACAATCAAACGCAATATACATACTTCAAAGTATATACATAAGCTATGATATCGAGTTTTCGACCTCCCAACCTCCCCACGCAAGCCTTGGCAGATTTTGGCGTGGAGGAGATATGGACCACAGGCCGGGGTTTCGCCGACGAGCCAGGCTTATGTTTCACAAGCGAAATGATGAGAGATAGGAGCTGGTTGGTCATCAGTTTGCTGAGCCAAGCCAGATATATCTATCTGCTCATCATCATGGGTTGATTGGGGGCATCAACCAAACGTTTCACATCCGGCAGGCACAACAAATAATTCCCTGCGCGCTTGTACACCGCACGCGCGCCACGTACGGAGAACACTCGTGTGTGTGACACACACGGAGGAACATGTTTGCTTGCTGTTTCAGATGGATTTCACAAGTAAATCACGCCACTCTGTGGAGTCTATTTAGTATCCTATGCGCGCACCACAAGGAAAGGGAGAAGCACTGGTGGCACAAACTGGGTTAGCAAAAAAAAAAAAAGATGTCCCTGTGGCGGCAGGTATGCAACAACGCAGGTTGTAATCATCTTGAGACAAAGGCTGGACGCCTTCGATCGCGACGAACAGAACTACATTAAATACAGATATTATTGTTCTTCGATAGCAGAATCGAAACACATCCGATCTACAACCCTATCCAAGGAGTCGGTTCACACAGCAGTCCTCACAAAGGAGTCTGTTCACACAGCAGTCCTCACAAAGGCGATCGTATCGGACTCAGTGAACGTGAACGTATCGCTTGCTCCCTCAGCCGCCCCTCTGCACATTATCAAG
Source organism: Ectocarpus sp. CCAP 1310/34 (assembly GCA_902602495.3). NCBI lineage: Eukaryota > Phaeophyceae > Ectocarpales > Ectocarpaceae > Ectocarpus > Ectocarpus sp. CCAP 1310/34. The sequence goes on along the minus strand of CACKRE030002495.1, from coordinate 158,251 downwards.
AAAAAAAGGACAACTCGTTCACCGGGCTGACACGTGCCCTATCAAATCAACGAAAATCAACAAATACATAGCGCATCCAGGAATTGTCCAATTACTGTAGGTCACTTCTTCAACCCCAGCACAGCTACCCTGTCTTGTCCTGGCCGTTCCATCCTGTCGCTTAGTTAATGCTCGCACCAAAGAACGTGCTCGGCGGTTGATAACTCCATGCTCAACACACCGATTCATCACAGCACAAGGACTTGACAACACCTTATCACAGACGTATAAAAAAACAATACTGCGGCCATTTGTACGAACCCCGGCCTCGCACCCGCGATCAAAAAAAACAAACCTCACTAGCTAGCCTAGTCAGGCGATAGTAGTAGATACTTCACCTTTATCGTTTGCGCCCGCAAATCGATCATACAGCACCGGATAGCGCCGGCACTTTAGCCGTTAACTTCAAGCTCGACATTCTGGTAAAATTGAAAGAACTTGAGTTCTGAGCCCGACAAAGGACACCCATGTAAAAATCCTGTATAGCAGCCGTCTTACTGCCCACAAGAGGAGCCAAGAACCCAAGCCCGGCCAAGAAAACAAAAAATCAAACATATCCTAGCCTAGCCAGGTGCATGTAGGTAGATGGTTCTCCGCGTCGTAACAGCTAGTGGCCGCCGCATTTTCATCATACCGTCAATGTCGCGCCCGCAATTCAGAATTTCACGCTCTACTTCATACAAATATGGACCGCACCGGTGGTCTACTGGGTAACCTCGCAACCTGCCAAGGGCCAGGTCATGGGTTCGAGTCCCGGCAAGGTGAGTTTTTTTCTCACCAAATAAATCCTGGTCTAGGATGAAAGCGACGCGCTGCAGAGCTCGTTGTTAGTAAACCATAATCGACTTCGTGAGTCGCGAGGGAAGGGATTGCTCTACCCTTCTCGCGATGAAAATACCTCAGGCAGGAACCGCAGGAGGGGGTCCAGCCCCCCCCTCCTATGTGACCCCGGTTGGGTCGTCTAGCTAGTAGAAGTGGAGGATAGGGGCCAGAGGGGCAGACGACAGAGTCCAATGATGGGAGAAAAAATATACTCATATATATATCAGAACTTGAACACCATTCGTGAGCCCGGGAAAGAACGAACCCCCTTCACTCTGCCTAGGTAGCTGCCGTTTGCCGCATACAAGGCCAGGAACTACGAACCCCGCGCTCGGCCCAAACTGGGCGGAGGGTCTCTCTAAAGCGCGGCCGCCAGCTGTTTACACAGGTGCTTTCGTTTAAGGCCGGCCGTGATTTAAAAAAAAAAGATATCGGCTAGTGCAATGTTTTGTTTTCGAGACCAAATTTCTGGTGGACCTCCAACACCTAATATCGGCTTCGAACAACAGGTGCAAACAACATCGAAGGGTCTACAGGGCCAAACTTGCAAAATGTGTTGTGCCAGAGTCGACAGGATTTTTTGCCAGAGGGGAGCACGACTCTCGAAACATGCAGCAAAAGCCAGCCGGTCCCTCCTGTCGCTATCGAAAAATAATCCGATCTAACAAAATAACTGCCCCCCGCGGTTGACTACAAGAATACAAACTTCGACCCTCTAAAAGGGCGAGAACCACGGCAACAACTCGTGCCGGTTGGTGGTGACCCGCCAATAACGGTTGAGAAGGAGACCGCAGCGGGTGCGACGCCAGAACCGGTGAATCGGAAGCAATTCAAGGTGACCCTTCCAACACCACAAAAATCAACAGATACACACATTGCGAGGAGAACAATGTTCCCTTTAAGTACAAAAAATGGGTGACGAAATAATCATGGAAACTTCATCCCCCCCCCCCCCCCCCCCCCCCCCCCCCCCCCCCCCCCCCCCCCCCCCCCCCCCCCCCCCCCCCCCCCCCCCCCCCCCCCCCCCCCCCCC
>CACKRE030002495.1:116052-140842 GCA_902602495.3 Ectocarpus sp. CCAP 1310/34 | reverse complement strand
GCCAGTAAAAAAACAAAACAAAAGACAAAATAAAACAGAATAAATAAAGCAAAGACGAGGACACAAACAAACTCGCACAGAGACAGGGATATCCCCAGAGACAGTCTGAACGCGACAGCAAACGGGGGAGAGGGCAACAGAAAAATTAGTCGTTGAAATTCGACCGCCTTCTCGGAGTCAAAAGAGGGGGCGGAAAAATACATGCATATTTCTATGGTGATTACATCGGCTACAGCAGAAGGGCTGGTCCAGGTGTATTGCTGCTGAGGAGGCTGTTTCCGCATCGACATGAATGGCTAACGATCCTGAGTGGCCGCAGCTGCTGTAGTTAGGGGGCACGCATGTAACAGCAAACTGAAAACACGAACCATTTGTGGGCACCCCACCAATTTCTTGCGGCGTGCAGCAGGGTCGCTAGGCGGGGCGTGTTCCGCTCCAAAGTAAGAGCCAAAGACGACTACGCCATTTACATGGACAGCAAGCTGGCTGCGGGGCGTTTCGGCGGACTTTGGTGGATGGATTGATTCCCAACATCTCTCAGCAGGCACATGGACGTCTTTGATGTGCACAGTACAGCTGTGTCAGAAAGAAGCTGCGGGCGTCGTGTGTGTGTGCTACATGCATGACACAACTTCGGGCGTCATACACACGCCAGTGGTTCTGAAAGAGGTCGCCGTCACACAGCTGCAGCAGTTGGAAAAAAAAAAGGAACAAACAACCAGCCAAAAAAAAAAAACGGTCATTAGAACCCCCCCCCCTCCGGATCGCAGACCAGTCAGCAAAAAAACATTTAAAAAACTATTGTTATGGAGCGCCGAGTGTATATATATTCAACGCAGCATTATAAGTACAAATGAACGCACAGCAGATGCGGTTACTCGCGGGATGGCAAGCAAGCTGCGTGTCGGAGAGTGATCAAATGCACATTATTAGACAGACCCCTTCTATACCGTTGCTAGATACGACCAACTACAGAGCAGGATTATGGTGTTTCGTTACCACGCTAAACTGCTGTGGTGCAAATTTGCCGCGGGCACACATGGACCGCATTTTCCGCCAAACTTCCCGAAAGAAAGGGCCCGATCACCGATAATGATGATGCATGGCGAGAAAAAAGTGGAAAAAAAATACACCACTCATCATGCGGCAACCATGATCTGATCGTGACTGCCTCCCGTCGCGTGCGGCCAGCCGCTGCTGTTGTACGAGACGAGTGGGATGCTCACGTCCGTGTTGGTGGAGGGAGTTTCCAAGGTGTGACATTCGCACTCTTTGGCCCCCAAGCGTGGAGGGCGCATGACTATAACTCGCTTTGTAGTCGTTACGACTGATGCCTACGTTCGGCGTTGATTTTTAGTGCACGACTGTTCTGTACACACACATCATGGGCCTCGGAATGTCTGTGGTTGTGGGCGAGACGCTTTTCCACGACGGCACGACAGCTAGGCAACGCCGCTCTGGAGATGAGTGATTAGACTAGACGCGAGGTGTCGCATAGCGCTCTATCGCCGGCGGCTGAGCCGTAGCTTGGGGTGTGGCGGAGCCAAAGGTCTAGATAACCCTCTGAGACAGTGATTCGACAGGCCAGGAACCGACCTTGCCTAATAAACAAAACTAAGATGCATTTTCCAGCTTTTTATTTCGTTTTGAGCCTCCCTGTTTCGCAGACAAACGAGAGGTACTCGGACTCACAGCGAGAGGTGGTGGTAGAAATACCTGCAGGGAGAGCTTCTTGTTTCTAGTTGCAGCAGCAGCAGCAGCAGCAGGCTCCGCCTTTTTCTCTTTTGCTGCCGTCGTTGGAGAGTGTCTGCTCTGTGTGTGCTTGTGTGTCATGGTCGCGCGGGGAAGCGGGAGTGGCCATGTTTCATGTGAAGAAATCGAACACGTCAAATAGCTGTCAAGCTTGTCGCAGCATGTCCAGCTTGTCTCCGCTTTTTCAGGTTTTTACTTTGCCAGATAGTTACTCCACAGGGCACGGCCCACACCCCGCTGTCCCCTCAACCCAACGAGTGCTTTCACCCGTGATCCCTCTCTCTCCCGCCGCTCGCTGTGTCACTACAGCTACTTGAAGGTTTGTCCATCTGGATGTGTGTGTGCTACCCATGCATGCTACGAAGTATGCACAGGCAGTAGGTGAAATAACGGTCCATTCTACCTGATGGCTTTGACGCCCAGCATCAGAAACGATGATGATGTTGTTGCCTGTCCCGTTCTTCAACATCTCCGCGGAGAAGAAATACACATACATACGACGCAGCACACAGAGCATACATTTCGGTGTGTTCTTCAAGCTGGTGCAATGTAAATGCACCATGTGCGACACATCATGATACACCGGGCTACAGTGCTCACACACTACCGGGCGGGCCTTTTGGGGCCTCTTTAGTTCAGCTCTTCAGCAAGTAAAAGCACACAGAGGCAGCGATTTTTTAACGTCTACGAATCTGCAACCAAAAGCTGGTTCGCCAGGACCCACCCGATGCACACACACCGTGTGTGTGCGGGTATGCAGGTGTACCGGTCTACAGCAATCGACACAGCGACTACGTACTCCCTACTTTTTTGACCGTACCCCGGAGACTGTCTCCCCGTGTTTGCCATCGGGGTTGGGTTTTCGTCGCTTGGCAACGATGCTGCACAACAAGCCCCCCCATCGGTGTTTGCCATCGGGATTGGGTTTTCGTCGCTTGGCAACGACGTTGTAAAACAAGCCAAATCACCTCGTGAACTCGGCAACCAGGTTACTGTTTTTTTTTACCTCTGTTTTTTTTTTGGCGGTAACCATCATAGTGGCCGATCGAGAGGATCATGTTGTGTGGGGTGGAGAACCCTCACTCCGCGCATGGGGGATGATCGCACGATGTTGTGTTAAAATGGTCAGGCACCCCCGAGGCAGTTACACAGCTGCTTATAACTGTCTCTGGAAGTGAAAGCACCAGAAAATAGACCAAGTTATACGCAGCTGTATCCGTACCAAGGAAGTAAGCACAAGATGCCGAACACCCCTAGCAGGATGTAGCGCACCCTTCATGCGACTCGCCGAATTTCTCACGGTGCTTCGCGCTTGGTGATGCGAGAGCCTGGTCCGATGAGAACCCGACGTGCTCCGTCCCGGCTTTGTAGGGATGCAAGGTCATGGTCAACGACTGCTGTATGTACNCCCCCCCCCCGGAGACTGTCTGTGCTGTACAACGATGGTCGCCAGCAGTAGGCAACGCGTGAACGGGATATCTATGTACTTGGTCTATGACATTGTTTTAGACTGCTGTAGCAGTTGATCTTACCGAGTGTAGAATATGTACTGCTGTTTGTATAGCTATACGTATGAATACGTGTAGGACTTTTTGAAATTTTGGTATGGTGGCTGTGGTTGGTTGTAGAAAGAAGTAGAACGTATACTGCAACGCTGAACTACATGCAGTCTAGACTATGTGTAGCCTACAACACCGTGAGTGGTAGCAAACACTGCTGTGTGGTTCGCAATGAGGGAAAAAACGAATATTGACATGCCCCTTCCTACTTCTTCTGGGGTACTCTGAAGTACGGTAAGCATAATAAGCAGACTGTGATGCCACTGCTGTGTCGGCCGCCAAATTTTAGCATCCGTCTTGTGAGCGTCTTCCTCATGATACTTTTTGAACGCCGACTCGGCGACTCGATGTTTCCTCTGTGCAGGCTGGTGTTGTCATCAACACGGATGCCACGCATATGCTCAACGACTATGGCGTGAAAATGGCGAGCACGGTGGACCTGCGTGTCCTCGCCGTTTCCAAGTTGGTGACATCGTCTCGAACACTCGCCGGCTTGACGGCGTGCCTCCTGGGGGGGCAGCTGCCGAAGGATACCGTCCGATGCTCCCGTTGGGGGAGCGCTCAACTCTCCGTTGAACAGCTCGACTAGGCCATCAGGGACGCCGTTGCCTCGGCACTCTTGTACGAGGCCATCCACAAGAACAAGGACCCGACCACGTCCGTGCCTTCTTCACCGTTCGACCCGGCTATCGGCTTGAAGGTGAGCGCCTACGCATTGTGGTACCGGCCGCACTTTCACTTTGATGTGGACCGACAACAACAGATCATGGCAGGTTCCAAATTTGTGCTGAAACCCAAGCAACAACGCTTTCCCTCGTTCTTTTGCCCTCTGCGCGTACTACAGGTGCGCCTCTACAACGCCAGCCATTCCGCCTGCGTGGCGGTAGGTCACGTGGTGTCCGACGCCACCGCGGAGGCCGCCCTTCGTCACTGGCAAAGTTCTGCCAAGCTACAAGGTCTTTCCGGGAGCAGGCAGTGGGCATGGCGTGGTTGTAGGGGGGCTCCGAGGCAGGGGGTGACCCGGTAGAGGGGTCGCCGATCTTGGCTGCGCCTGGGGCGGGGGCGGCGGGGGCGGCGCGGGCGGCGCGGGCGGCGTTGCCGCAGTTCAGGGCCTGCACCGAATGCGGACACCACAAGGGTGCATACCCTGCTAAACACCCTGGGAATCGCCGTGGACATAAGGCGAAAGGTTCAGCGCCCCAGCCCGACGTTGAACCGGCGAAAAAATGTTTAGTGGACCAGAGCTTGCGGCGTCCAGAGTCGGACAAAGTCTGGAACCCTAAGCAAAGGAAGAGAACGTTTCTGCCCTGCCCGTGCGATGTATGCAAGGGCTCATACGCACACGTGGAGGATGGTGATAGTTAGCCTGTACTGCCGGGTCGAAAAGAGCTGGACACACGTAAAAAAAAGTAAATATTTGCCTACCGGTTCGAAAGGCCGTTCGGTCAGTTAAGAGTGCACTAATTGTACGGCAGTCGCCCAGAATTTCGGATGGTAAAGGAAACTAACAAACCGCCCACGATTGAGACATCAGATACACCACGGCTGCCCAGGCGATGTGTGTGTGTGTGTGTGTGTATATTATAGCATCGACCACGCTAACCGGCTGACCAAATCAAAGGCGTCAGTGCCAGCGGGAAAAAATGTGTGTTTTTATGTTTGTAAAAATGTGTGTGTGTGTGTGTGTGTGTGTATGTGTGTTTTCCGGCACCATCTGCCGCCTTTCAACAATAATATTAAGTTGGACGGTATGCACGACGTGCCTGGGAATGCATTGCAAGAAACCGTTTCGAAATCGGCTCACATCTCAAGGACATATGCCCAAAACAGTGGATCGGGGGGAGTGGAAATAAACAGCCAAAAAACAGCCCGACCGGGAAAACGCCTGTTCAAGTTTTTTCGCGCTTCGCGCGAAAATTTATATAATACGTCCCCGCCTAGTCCTACCTATGGGCCCTGAGCCCGTAATTTATGTTGAGAAGCACGATGACTACTAGAGTAGTAAAGGGCCATTGTGCTTCTGAACAAAAACTGATGTCCCGAGTTCGAATCTCCCGTTGAGCATTCTATCCTTCGAGGATTTCATTTGCCGCGCCCGAGGGTCTACGCGAAAAAATATTCCGGACACACAGACAGGCCACCCCCCGCCCCCCCCTAATCTCCCACTCCCACACTACTGACAGTTTTGCTTAACCGCCCATGGGACACCCAAGGGTCAACCATTGGCCGCCCATGGGCACTTCATGGGCCATCCATGGGCTGCCGAACTTCATGGGCCGCCCATGGGCTGCCGTCGACCTCTTGGGCATGCCCATGGGCGGCTTGTGGGCGGCCCATGAAGTGCCCACTGTGGGCACTTGAACCTTTCAACCTAGAACTTAGCCACTTCAACATCAACCTAGAACATAGCCACCAGCACCGACCTCGCACGTATCGCGTGGGCTTGGGATTAGGGTCAGGGGTAGCGTTAGGGTTGTTCACCGCTATAGCGCCCGTTCCAAAGCAGATAGTCTATTGTTTAAGAGTACAGTTCGCTTGAAGAGCTCTCACTGGCCGCCCATGGGCAAAAAAGTGCCCATGGGAGTCCAATGGATCGTTTTCTGTGGGAAGTGTGTCCCCCCCCCGGAAGGGGGAGAAATTCGAAAAGCTACCATGGATCTTGATGGATCGCCAAAAGTTTCTATGAGGTTAGAAAAATGGCAAACGTGCCTCGCTCTCATCACCCCTTTGCATTGCTCGTCATCGATGCCGGCCCACGCTGACCCAGCTGTGCTACAGGAACACACGGAAAAAAGCAGCCTAGCTTGCGTGTAGCGCCTCATCTGTAAGATTGTAGATTTTTGACCAAAGGTCCAAACGAGCGAAACAATCTGCGTAGCAAACAACCAAATTATTTTGGAACAAGTCATTGACTAAGGTCCAAACGAGCGAAACAATCTGCGTAGCAAACAACCAAATTATTTTGGAACAAGTCATTGACCAGGTTTCACAAACGTCGACAACCACCCATTCAGGGAACCAACCACCTGCCTTGCAAACTTGCCGTTTCCGCTTCTACCACTGCTCAACAGGGAACGCAAGCTCGCAACTTTACTCGTCTATACAGCCTTGGTCTCGTGAGGTTACGTTTGACTTGATCAATCTACCCCGCTTACTCATCATGCGGACCCACCCCTACTTCCGAGGTATCGCGCGGTGTCTGGCCACGTTTGCTTTCTGGGAGCCAGTCGCCAACTGCTTGAACGTGCGACATCGCGATCCATTGTGCGACCATAGTAGTCTATCTAGTGGTCATCGTGCTTGCTTGCAAGTGCTCACGTCCGGGGTTCGAGTCTCCCCTTGAGCATTTTTTCCTTCGAGGACCTTGTTTGCGCCCTTTGTATGAGGAAAAAGAGTCTGTGAAAATAAGCCTCACAAAGTCAGCCATGAACCTCTTCTACCGATGGAATTTTCCGGGCAAGACAGCCCTAATCGCAGGGATGGCAACCCTGGGGGAGCATGTTCATGGCTTGAAGCAAGCTTGACGGACTCCGGCATTAACTTTTGTAAGAAAGCACGATGACCACTAGACTAGTAGTCTCGTGGTCATCGTGCTTCTCAACAATTTGCATCTTTTGGTGCTTTCCCGTTTCGGACCTCAGCTAAATAGCTGGTGCACTCGGCTTTTCGTCAGAGCACACCGAGCAAGCATCCCGGCTCGTCCGGCCTTGGCAACGGCAACACAAGACAGATAGAGTGTATGACAACTAAAATGGGCTGAACAATTAATGTTGGCCCCCAAAGTCGTGAATTGGCCAAATACTACCCGGAGTATGTTAAACAAGCGTTCCTCTCATACTTCTATTGGGCGACATGGTTGTACGAGATGCATGAGGTGGGCGAGTGCAAGCACCACTACATGTGCACGTAATACGACACACGAGGAAGGATTTTCTGCTTGTCACTTCACTGTTGCCGCTCTCTTCTTGCTGGGATCACGCAGGAGAGGAGCACTGGCGGGAGGGTGGGCCCTGCACGTGGGCACGTACTGTACTTGACCAACTCAGAGAGGCACAGGGGGCTACGGCGTACCGTACTAGCTCCCGCAGGTATCACAAGATGCGAGTAGCCGACGAAGCGATTCGTTTCGTCGGTGTCAACCCTTCTTCTAGGTTGGGGGAACGCTATTGTAGGCGCACGAAGGACATACTGTAACACACGATGTCCAATTGAAGGCAAAATTATTTCTGCGAAAGGCGACAGCATGCCGCGCGAAGCTCAGTGGATCCAAGCGAGCCAAACCATAAGGTGTGAGGCTGAATGGGGGAGCCCCTCATAAGGCCGCGGTTAGTGGCTTCTTGGCTCGTTGCGACGGCTTTGCACTCCATTCACTTGAAACGGAATCCGTGTCACAGCCGTGATGGACGACAATCACTGGCGTTCGATGTGCTCATGCAAGACCGTCATCACGGCGGAGTTCAAGTCAGTGCAGCTCTGGTATGGAGAAGCACAGCGCAGCCAGGTAATAATATCGCTTCGAAATATCACTACCCCTGGACTCGACTGCCGACCGATGGTACGGGTTTCGCCGCCATCCAGGCGTGAGGAACGGCATTTTTGGACAGACACTAATGTTATGGTGGGGGGCGCGCTTTTGGGATGAAATCTTACAGCGTTGGGACGAAACGTGTAGTCCTGTTTCGTTGATCTTACGGCGAAATCGGAAGGGGCCAACATGTTCACCTACCCAGTGTGTGTCTCCCCGCCAAGACGTCCACTAAGATTAGGTGACCCTCTACCATTGCATGACACTTTCGTGCATACGGTAAGGGATTTGGAACGAGATCAACTCATGGCCAGCGGTTGCCACTCCCAGCTCGACCACCCGTCTGACGTAAGCAGAAGCGGAACGGTGGTGCCGTTGCTTTTCGGCCACGGCCGCATCACCTTCTTCGGCCGTTTCGGCCTCCTCCCGGTCAGCGGTGACGACGACGACGTTGACCTTACAGACCCCCCATATTGTTCCGATGCGGTGCGTCCTTCTATTTCCTTTGGAGAACAAGACTTAGCCCCCTGCCTCGCGTCCTCTTCTGGTGAACTTGTAGGTGTTCCTTCAGCCCTGAAGTTTCCTGCAGCTTCCTCATGCTTCACATCGCTGTGCCGCCTCATGACTCCCTCTGCTGCCGCCATGGGGGGACTGCCTGCCGCCTTGCTGCCTTTGGCCCGGGGGCCTGTGTAAGCAGCAGAGCTTTCATTCCCTCTGCCGCCACCGCCGCCGCCGGAGCTGCTGCCTCCGCTACTGCTGCTACCAACGCCACGGGGTCCTCTCAAGTCCCACACTCCCCCGTCGCGAGTCGCCGCTACCGGCAAGCGGGGCTCGCTCCAGGAATTGTTGTGTTCGTCTGCGGCCATGCTCACCGGTCCCTTCTCCTCGGCGCTACCAGCGAAACTCGCTCCCACTCCCCCTTCTTCTTCTTTGCCCAAGACGGAAGCATCACTGGCTCGTCGACCGTCGCCGCGCACGGCCGGCTTCTCGTCGCTCTCCTCTTCGATATCATCGTGTGGCCCGGCGTTGTTGCTGGTGGCGCTGGCCTTTTTCCTCTGAATCGAGCCTTTCTTCTGGTTGTTGATGTTCACCATCCCGGCCTCCGCGTGAGAGGCGCAGAACTCCCGCTTGTTGGTCCCGGCGACGCCGTAGTTCGCGCGCTTGCCGCAGGCTCCCTCCGCGCACCGCCTTCCCCCGATGGACACCATGCCTGGCTCAGCGTGCACGGCACAGAAGGTTCGCTTCTTCCCCATGACCCCGTAGGACGCCGACGTAACGCAGCCCTTGACCGGACACAGCTTTTTGTCCAACTTGACCATGCCGTCCTCCGCGTGCTTGCTGCAGAACCTCCGCTTCCGGTTCCCCTCGTGCCAGTACGTCGGCGGCATCAGGCAGTCGTCTGCCGAGCAGTTCTTTCGCTCCAAGTTGAGCATGCCTTTTGGAGCGTGCTTGCTGCAGAACTGACGCCGACCGCTCCCCGGTTCACCGAAGGTGGCGCGAGTCTCGCAGTTGTCCTTGGCGCACCTTCACAGACAACAACACCGGTTTCGGTGGGGGGCGTTGAGGACGACGGCCCAATGATACAATTTGAGCAAAGCGCGATCGTGGTGGGCACATGAGCCCATCGACGCACTACTACTTTATTCGCTAGCGAAGTATGCGTATCAGCCCCCGTTCCATTTTCCCCGATGCCCGGCATTCTTCTTGCAGTGCCCTAGACCCCATCCAGCTTTCCCCAGCACTCAATTCATTGGGAATGTGGTCGTCAGGTTCGGGTTGGGCGGGAGCTTGTGTAGGTAATTATTGTAGAACCGCTACATGAAAAAACAACACTTGAATAGATCCGGACTTCGTGGTGCTACCAAGGCCGTCATTCTCTTTGGCGTGGGGGGCGGGGTGAGCTTTTTGGTTGACGCGAGCACCCCTCCAGCCCATCTGTTATTTCATTGCCTCATGGTATTTTCCCGCTCTCTCTCGACGATGCACGTTGTCAAAAATGGGAGGCTGATAAATCATGGAGACTCACACCAAAAGCAAGCGTCATTTGGCTCTTTCCAAACATGGGCAGAGCCTTAAACAAACTCGCGCAGAGAGCCCACCTCGTGAGGTCAATATTAACCATCCATGGCCGAGCATGCTGGCTGCAGCACTCTCTCTTTCGGCTCGCTTCGACGCCGTACGTCGGTCTCTTGGAGCAGCCCGAATATAGGCACTTTCCAGAAGATTGCATCCGACCCCAACGAATCGGTTGAGGCCGGGGTCCGCCGCCGTCGTACTCTCTACTCTCTCGCTCAGTTAAGCTTTATCCTTGCAGACAAGCCACCACACGGTTCGGAGACGCGCCAAGAAACAAACTGTTCACGTTTAAGAATGGGCGGAAGCAGAAGATGGACGGCGTACCCGGCAAACAAACTGTTCCCCAATGACGGCGGGTATTTGACGAGCCCACGCGATGTCATCATCGTTAGTTTCCGGAAGTATGCCGGGAGAGGGCACTTTGAAACACCGTGCACACGACGAAGGAGTATCCATCAACTTCCGACTGTCCCATGGAAGAAAGTCAATCTCATTACTTCCTGCAGAACGGAATTCCATCACCGCTATGTTCAACAGAAGTTCGTGAAATTGAGGATGGGAACGAACGTTCAGGGCGTAAGTGCATTTTGGAAGTCCTTGAGAGTGAAAGAAGCTTCCAGGATTCTTCTCTACGAGCTCCCATGAGCGCTCACTGAGACTTCCATGGCCTCCGTAGAGAATTTTCCACGACTGGCTGTAATGGTAGCTTCCATGGCACATGTGGAAGCTTCGGTGTATTACAATACCGTGAAAAATTCTGCTCAAATAGACTGCGCAACACCCTCCTGCAAGCAGCAAGCCTCTAGATACATGCGTACTCTGAGCTCTGCGCCCTCGCGCATCATTCAAGAGTGAGTTTGAAAATTAACTACCACCCAGGCTCGAATGCCGTTTAGCCTACGCAGCTGGACGGCTTGCTGTGAAGCGCGTCGCCAAAACTTCACTCCATGTCTCGATGCATCAGTGATGAAACAAAAAAACAGGAACCGTACAGCGTTCGGCGATTCAGAGAAGTATTTTCACGGGAGTGCGTCGGGTGACTACTTTTTCACCACCTGCTTTGAAATGTTACCGTGAAGTTATTCGTCAAGAACCATACTCGGCGTCGGCGTCGTCATCGTTCGGGCAATTAATAGCGCCAAGCGCCGACAACGTCACCTTGTCCAATGAGAAATGGGTGGTTGTTTTCGTCGTTGCTTTGTTGTGGGTATTTCTTATTTCTTGTTCAGTTTTGGGGATGCAATATACAATTGGAAATACGTTTTTTTTGTTTTGGGTATGTTCTCTTGTCTAGTAACTACGAAATACATTTGAAAAGATGTGTGGGTTTTGTTTTTGCCCTGGGTGTTTCTATTTTCCTGGCTTAGACAGGACATTTGTAGCGCGCTCAGTGACGCATTGTGGGTTTTCTCATTCCAGGTAATCCTGCTGTTCACATTTGCATGCAGTAGGTAACCTTTCAGCGCGTACTCCAGCCAACAGCGCGGATGCAGCAAAAGAATACACGTGGAGGACAAATATACGACTGACACTCTACACGCTCTTTCGGCAGTGGAAAAGAGTACGGCTGACGCCCAGAATGGATGGAACCAAAACAAGCTCGCACGTTACGTACCGTGAGCTAATTTTTCCCTCGTCGATAGACAGCCGTCGTCTCCTGCGTATCGAAAGCGAAGCACGTGAGAGTTGACGGAATTATGGGGGGTATTGACGAATCAGGGCGAGCTGTAGTCTAGAACGTACGTTTACGTCGCTCGTTTGAACACAAAAAACTTTTGCCGTAGCTTGTTGACGCACATGTGACGGCGGAAGAGCTGGCGGCAAGTGAGCCCTTGTCTGAAATCTCGGTACAAGCCGCCGCCGCTAAACATCTGCTCGCCCTCATGCCGTGTTCGTCGAAGGGTGGAGTCAGAGAACTGGTGCGCGACAGGTGTCGTGGGCGCTTTTAGTTCTCGAGCGGCTCGATTGTAGATGGTTGCATTTACGTAGCTAGCTCTACATGTAGGGGCCGACTCTCGGCGTCGTTGTTGTTGATAGTCACAGCAATGAAATAATCGCGGGCTTGTCTCTCGCCCTCGACGCTACGGCTGGCGGAGGTATAGAGGTCGTTTCTGCACAAGCGCAGCACGCGCGAGCGTACGAGTTGACTAATAGACTGAAGAGAAGAGAATGCCAGCTAGACACGGGGGAACACTCACGAAAGAAAATTCAGCGCCGCCGCCAGCAGTCTCGGCGCGGAAGCGGGCAAGTTAGGCTGGGGAAAGTCTCCAAGTCTCGCCGCTTTCTGCGGGCCGCCTCGCATCGCTGCTTGTATCTTGTTGCCTTTAGGGGATTTTGTGTGGGAGGTTGAAGCGTGGTAGGCTTGCTGCTGCTGCTCTAGAATATGTGTGTAGACTACTGCGATAAACCTGCACGCAAGAGGTCGCGCGCGTCGACAGACAGACACGACCTCTCAAAAAATATATTGGACCGCTCGGCCCAAAAAAAAGATCCAAATGACGGTTTCACCGGTGTACACGCGAGGCACGCATGTCTTCGTGCCTACCAAATCTTTCCTCGTAGTCGTAGTCACAAGGAGACACATGTGTACATAGCCACACTGGTCGCTGTGGTCAACAGTCGAAGTGATGTGCCTTGACCACTGAAAGACAAGAACCACTCCGCATAGATACATTGTTTTCGATCCACTCATACAAAGTTTTTGGCTAGTCTTTTGTATTGAGGGAGATGGTTTCCTCTGTTCAATAGAAGACATCTATCTAGTCTATATACTTCCTCTGTATCATAAGTTAGGGTACCTAAATTTGTACGGGCCCTTAACCGTGTCCGATCTGTTTTTCGATTTTTTTGTTGAAATCTTCGGAGTTTTTTTAGCAAGAAACATTTATTTTATTTTATATGCATGCGCCACCCCGCGTGCATGAGCGCCCGAGAAAAACCAGTCGGCCTGAAAAAGGCCGCATTTTGCATGTATTCTGCCCCCTCCGACCAGGCGGGGGGGGCGGGGCAATGACAAAAACAAGGCAAAAATACCAAGAATTATCCCTGACCCTAAACCTAGCCCCCCCTCTACTCAACGATCCATGACGCGTCCCCCATACTAAAAACAGCATAATAGTGGCCCCCACACTGAAAACAAGACACTTGGGGGGACCACACTAAAACCAAGACACTTACGGGGCAAAGCAAGCAACAGTAGGGCCCTCATCCAACCCCCCCCTCTACTCAACGATCCATGTCGCGCCCCCTATACTAAAATCAGTATAGTAGTGAACCACACTAAAACCAAGACACTTGGGGGGAACACACTAAAATCAAGACACTTGCGGGACAAAAAGAAGGGTTGGTTGGTGGCGGGGAAAAAAAAGAAAAAGTCGACTTCCTTATCATCACTTGGACTCGATGCCGCCGCAATCTTTGAAGGGGTGAGAAGCGACGGCCGCCCACTTTGCTTCGTTTGAAAGGTCCAGCTCCTGGGTGTTGTCGATCTGGGTTTTGACCCGTTTCCACAACTTGGACGGGTACTTCTTTCCAACACCGTAGCGTTCGCAGATCGGGTCAAGCACGCCCTTGGGAATCCTTGACAACCCCGGCTGAATGCCCATCGCAATTTCTACCGCCATGGCATAGCGCCTACCAACCGATAATTCGGTGCCCCTTTTGCGAGGTGGTGTGCTGGGGGGCGATTCCATCGCTAGAGTAGGGTAGTAAAATGGATTTGAGAATTTTGTCGAGAGTTCTCAAAAAATATCCCAAAACATTTTCTCAAAAATATTCCCAAAACAGGCCAAAATAGGGTACATTTTGACCAATAGTAGATACAGAAATAGATGTTCGTTTTTTTTAATTTTTTTTCCATCGCTTCTTCTTTGTTATATCTTTCTTACAAACCCGACTAATGCTACCATCACTAACACGGTTGCACCCAGACAATCTACTGCATTTAGGTACCCTAACTTATGATACTGCAGAGGAAGTAGAAGTATAAGTCTACACACGCGAAAAAACAAATGGAGTACAACTTTCACGCAGGGCGATTGATCGATCGACGTCAGCCAGAGTATCATCGGGGGTGGCGGAGGACGTGGATCTAAACAGGTGTCCTCCTGTGTCTCAGATCTGGCTCAGGCCGGCGGACGCGGCGGTTCCCTACTACTGGGCGGGGTCAGGGTTGTCTCAAGTCTCTCACAGGCGAACTATAATACGTAGACTACAGCAGTAGTATTCTGAAAATTTTGCCATATTGGAAAACGCCCTCCCTTTGCTAACAATTAGTGACATGCGCGAATAGATGTGTACTTTCGCCACGGGAAGCCGTCGCAGAGCGGTGTGTAAGCCAATTGATAGAGTATACGCAGGGCGGAGGGGCGATCATCATGGGGGGTAAGAGGATCCTTGCGTGCCCGGGAGGGTCGTGAGAACGGCAGAGATTTAGGCTTGATGCGTTGTGATTTGTGTGTAATAACAGCAGCACATCAGTCTAGACCATAGTCTAGACTAGGAATTGTATCACAGACCACCTTCTTCGCTGTTCCACAAGCTTGTTGTATCTCTCAGCTGAAGGAATGCAGTGCTCCAACAGTAGTCAAAATAAGTACGAACCAATAACGCGCGTTCTTGCCGACTTAGGACCTGCTATTGGGGTGAATAATCTGGTTGACAGGGTTCAAGGAGGACGACGAACGCAACACTACAGTAACTACTTTGGGACGTCTGGGATGGATTCCGCGCCGCGATTCGTCAATCAAGCGAAAGTTAGTTGCATCTACATACTATAGACTAGACTACAACCAACCTTGCCGTGTTTCACACGTTATTTTGTTTTATCTCGTCCAAAGTCTTGGTCTGTTCGGGGACTGTTTTGTGCGCGAAAGGAAGGACTTGACCGGATAAACGTGATTAATATTTCATCCAGTTAACCTACAGCAAGTCTAGCAATATCTACTCCAAACCAAGTAAGTCAGTCTACAACAGAAGAAGTGGATACAGCAACAGGGTTCCCTGGCGGCCTCAACGCTCTACGATTCAAGTGAGAAACATACCCTCTGTTAAAATATGCTGTTGGAAGGTAGTTTCAGTTGCTGTATGCAATGATGAATTGTTTGGTACTATGTGTAGTCTAATGTTCGAATGGCATATGCGGAAAGCTTGTTCCGCTCAAGTGAACAGTCACCCAAGGATTATTCTGAGAAATTATTGAGTTCCTGGACCGGTTCTCCGGAACATTACCAGGAACAGCCTGTTATCTATGACGTAGAATGGTTCATGGATCTACTCCAGGACCGTTATGGTCGCGGTTACTACATGGGTCCCACGTGTGTCAGGAATTTTGACACGAGCACGAAATTTTGACACGAGACCAGAATTTTGACACGAGACCTCAGAATTTTGACACGAGAGGTTACGCCGCACTTTTTCATGTCAGAATTACAGGTCAAAATTTTTCGAAAACGTGGTCAAAATATTTTCACCTGAGGTATTTTGGACTGAGATAGAGACAAATTGACACGAGCGCCATCGCACACACACGAAGGCATCAACTCAGTCGGCGAGCTCGCACGCAGCTGCCCGCACACCCACACACGTGAACACAACGCTCCCGGGAGTACATCGCGTTAGGGGAACGTCAAGCCGCGGTTAGGATCGTGTGCGTTCATCGCGGGATCGAGAACAAAACACGCCGAGGTTGGTCTGTCTGGACTCTGGACTCGAAGCACACGGGAGATAACCACAACAGCAGCTATTTGGGTGCCCCACCCGTGATGGGAGAGGTTACAGCAGTGGTTGGTGGAAGAGACGGTAGCTCTGGGCGCACGTACTAGGGGCGCGAAGCCGCTGGCGGCGGTTGGGATTCGGGGAGTGTAGTTCGCGTAGTGTATATACACAAGTGTCGAGAGGAAACATGTCGCAGGAGACCTCAGACTCCCTCTCGTTGACTCCCGGGAAGGCGCTCGGAAAGCGGAAGTCCACTCCCAGCAGTCGCTACGGAGAAGGCTCACCTTATCTCGACTCCGAGGGGTGGGCAGGTGGTAGGGCTGCTTCGGCTGGCGGCAGTGGTCGCATGTCCAACCCTATAGTCTAGCCTTGGATATGTCGGGCAGTGGCTTGGACGTATCAGGAAGCAGCAGCGTGCTTCTGGAGGGGGTGGTCGCGGGAGCGCACGAGGGAGAAGATGAGGTAGGCGAAGGTGATGAGGAGGAGGCAGGTGAAGAGAGCTCCGACTCGGGCGACAGCACCCGGGGCAAGGCCAAGAGCGGCAAAGAGCGGGCCACTGATCAGGGTGAGTTCTTCTTTGGGAAGGACTTCTTTTCGGGGTCGACTGGGTGCACGCAGAGTTGTTCCCGGGGCCGATCTACGCGATTGTTCGGGTAGCAAGTAGCAGCGAGATACAAGTGTGCTGACATCTCGGCGTGTAGGTCGGACCGGTTAGTGAGAAAAAGGCATGAAGGAACAGCCGTTGTATAACTTGTGGTTGGGTTAGGTACAAGTCCATGTACGAGCATCGGGTGCCACCGTCGTGTACTGTACTCTAAACTTGTATGGACCATCACGCGCCCTCGCGTATGCAAATAAACTCCTCCAGGTGTAAATCCCTTCACGATCCAACGAGCCATGGCGAGGCCAGGGGAATGGGAATGCTGCTTTCTAGCCGTCGGGAAACACACTCCGTGGGGGGAGCGTAGTGACGCACTGCGGCCTGGAAAGTGGCTTCGGGTGGTGGACACGTTCATAGAGGCCCAGACGCTGACCACATTCAGGAATGGGGTGCGGCAAGACCTGCACCTGGACTACCAGCGCAATCGTGTAAGGACCGTATCAAGATTAAGGCTGATTGAATGTTTGTTTCTCTCTTGAATGGTAGTATTCTTTGGTTCCTTCGTATCGAGGTCATGCATTTCCACGGTTTAGGGTTTTGATTGAACGATCTCTCTCTGTGGGCGTCTCACGCGGAGGTGTGAGGGGTACGTTCGCTGTTCATTTGCCCCCCCTTCTCCCACCCGCTCCCATTGGTGCACGCCCCGAAACTCCAGGATCCCGTGGACAAGGCAAAGCTGGCGGACACTATCGAGAGAGGATGGAACCGCAGGAGAAACGCTATCGAAAAGGAAGAGAGGGGTGCCGCGAAGCTGACCGGAGAAGGGACAATGACTCAGGAGGAGGAGAGCGAGCTGTACGCGAGGGATTCTGAGGTGCGCGGATGGTACTTCGGGAGGTGGGGTTTACCAGTCGGGTGGTCGGGGGGGGCTGTGCCTCGTCTCTGTGTGTCAGGGGATAGATTGGTGGCCCGTGTCAAGAGTCCGGACTCAAAAAACTGTGCACAAAAAAATGGGTTAGGGTCAGATCCCACCCCCCGCCCGCGATTGTAAGCACGTGCGTGCGGGAGGGAGTTTTATTTTTTTTTGTTTGTTTTTTGTCGTCTCCCCGGGTGGCTGTACCCCTCCTAAGCGGGAAATTAATTGCGGACTCACGACGTGTCCCCTCCCCGTGGGAGATCGTGCACGCACCTTTTACTTTTGTTTTTGTTTGTTAATTTGTTGTTGGGTGGGGTAGCTCGACGCCCCCGTAATCTTCCAACGCAACAACGGCGTAAGCCGAAAAAATGGTGGGGGGACATCACGAAGGGGGCCCACGTGCAACAATGCCGACAGACTCAACGTTGGCGTTTGGTTGGTGAGTGGAGCAACGCGCCGTATCCTAACTCTGTTTCTTTTTTTTTTTTTTTTTTTGCATCCGTGGCTCATGCCTACATCGCCTGCGTTTCCGCTCCAGAAGTACCAGCTCATATCGTCCATCAAGCTACAACAAGCTGCAAAGGAGCAGGCGATGGCGGGGGACGTCGCCGCGAAGGAGCAAGTAGCGGCCGCCAAGGCCGAACGTGACCGCGCTGCCTACGGCGGAGGTTCTTGGAGGTCCTCCGCGCCCTCAGCAGGCGGAGGCAGGGGCGGTCTCTCTGCTCGCGGGGGGAGGGGAGTCGCCGCAGGCGGCGGCTCCGCCACCGGCTCCGCCCCTCGCAGAGCTCCTGCCACAGGACGGGGCTCTGCTGGGGGGGGGCGTGGTCTTGGTTCCACCGCGGGTGGGCGAGGCACGTCCTCGGGCGCGGGAGGCGCGGTCGGACGTAGGCATGTCTCCGCTAGGGGTGGACGCCCCAGAATGGGGGCTGGGGCTGTACGTGGTTGCGGCGCACGCGGCCGTGGGCGCGCCTCATCATCAGTCGGCTTATTCGATTTGGACGGCGTTCTGAATGACGAACAGGCAGAAGACTACTTCGCGCGGAGGGGAAACAGTGGTGGGATAGACGACGTGGAGGAGCTAGGGGAAGATCCCGAGGACCCCCGGGGCGAGGACGAGGACTTTGGTGGCGGCGGGCAGGGGGACTACGACGATGGCGACGAGTCTTCTGCCTCAGGGTTAGTGCATGGGGATGAAGGCAGCGACGGACAAGGCCAGTTCGAGCTCGACGACGAGGAGGCGACGGAACTCTCCGCGGGCAAGGCGGGTCGGAAGGTGCGCTCCGGGAGGGGGGGAGGCGTGCGAAAGCAGAAGTTTCGCGGAACCCCAGGTGGCGTCTCGGGTGGTAGCTCGGAGATAATGGACTTGATGAAGATGGCTGTGACCAAGTTGGTGGACAGACCGAACCCTCAGCAGCAACCGCCCGCGCCCGCCGAACTCGATGCGCTTAGGGCACAGGTTGCGCACAACACTCAGCTCGCGCAACGCAGTCACGACATGGCCGAGCAGAGTCTGCAGCAGTCCCAGCAAGGGTTGGGGTTGTTGCAAAGTATTGCGGCCAAAATCGGCGTGGGACAGCCAGGAGGACATTCAGGGGGGGCGGCGACAGCTCCTTGGGCGCCGCCGCCGACTACTCCGGTGGCACCTCAAGCTACCGCTGCCGCGGCGACCTCATCACCGCGGCCGCCGCCGCCAGCTCCGGCGCCAGCTGCCGCCGCAGCGGCGTCCCCGGCGGGTGCCCCACCTGCGGTGGGAATACCCCCTCCCGCTGTTCTCCCAGGTTTTTCGCGAGAACAGGGGGCTAGGCAGCAGACTCCAGTAGCGCGGGTGGGTGCGGGCGGGTTTAGGGGGGCGCCTTCGGGAGGCCGGGTGACTGGGGGGCGTGGAACGGGAGGCGGTCGAGCCCCGGATGCTGGCGGCAATGAGAAGCGTCCTGTCGGGGTTAGGGGGGGGGGCTTATTCCGGAGGCCAGAGCGTGGGGGGCGGAGAGCTGGGACAGGGATTAAGAGCGGCAGTTCGAATTTCGTGCAGCCGGCTTGGAGACCAGTCTAGAGCTAGGTGGTTCATCTGCCTCCCCTCAAAGGTACTCTGGCGTCATCTTTGTCCTTCGTGTCTTGTGTTTTGTCTTTTGTCCGTCTGCCAGTGTGGTGTATTGAAGCGCTTTCGGAGAGTGTGTACGATGGAGGAGGTGCCTGCGTGCACTATATCGGGTCGCCGGTTGGACCTTGCGTGTCTTCGTTTTCTGGGATTGCCAGACGGCGTCCCCCCCCCCCCCCTGCGGCTTGGGCCCAACGGCGTGCGTTTCGCGTTTCGCGTTTCGCTGCCATGTTTGTTTCTCTCTTGAATATCCCCTCTATGTGCGCTACCCTGCAGTTATTTTCCGCTCGTCGACGTTCGCTTGCTGTCGTCTTTGTAGTCTAGTGCGAACGGATTTTGACTACAAAGGACGCCTCTTGCGCGCTCCAGCCTTATCGGCCTACCTGTTGTTTAGTTGGACGTGGGCGTTCCCACACCTGCGTCCTCGACATTCCTGTTCCCTAATGCGTGTTTTCTTCGTGTGTTAAGGGGAGAGTCTCCTGGAGACCCTGAATCTCCCGCCCCACCCCCCAGCCCACCCCCAACATACACATACCGGCTGTTGCCCCTGCGGCGTGGTTGCCGGATTTTTTTTTTGGTGTTGTTGTGCCTCGGGGGGAGCGGCTATAACGTCATCCTGCCTTCATCCATGGCTCACGGCTGACTCTGTTACAAGGTTGGAACGGACTGGCTTCGCCCCCGCCCACCCCCCACTTCTTGCAGTTATATTTCTATTTTTTTCCCCTTTGTAATGTTTGCGTTTGTCTTCTTGTCTTTCTTTGTCCTTTCTTCTACGATGTTTCTGTATTTTAGCTCGCTGCCTTATGCCGGTGGCGGATGTACCATCAGACATCTGCGCTCTTTGCTTCATGCCGGCAATAGCTTCCCCAGTGAAGAGGTCACTACCGACATGAAACAAACATCACACATGTCTACCGCTACTCCGTCACTGCATGGTACCGTGGGTTGCTTGCGTCCTGTATTGTTTCTTTCGTTTTCGCCTTGGTGTTTCTGCACTTCTTAGCCATTGCTGTCTTCCGATTGTGGAGTAGCGGTAGACATTTGTAATCTTCGCTTCATGCCGGCTATGGTTGCTCCGATGAGACGCTACTACCGACGCGAAACAAACGTCACGTATGTCTACCGCTACTCCGGCCCTGCCAATTGAGGGCCGCAAGAACAACCCGCCGCCTCGTGGTGGACGTAGGGCATGCAAATTTTCGTTCGTGGCTGCCTCGGTTTGAGTCTGTCCCTTGCTTGTTGTTGCTAGACGGGATTCGGCTTGTGGTGCATCACTGGTAGCCAGTCGGGTGTCATGTTTCTTGACATGCAGTGTTCAAACACAGGGTTCACGATAGGTTTATCGTCACGTGCATCTCGAGAGTGGCCAAGCGAAAGTATTCAGGACTACGTCTTCAGGCGTGATGCCGTGGTTGAGCTGCTGTAGACGGGCAGTGCGTTTCAGCGCACCGCGTTGGGTGATGGAGCACATTTGAATGAAGTTCAATACTCCCGTTATTCACGTGGTACAGCTAACCGAGCCTGTGGACGAACGCAGCCCTCTTGAAGACGTGATCACCCTTCTCAAGTATGACCTCCGCATCAGCTTTCAGCTTCTCTGCAAACATATCAGCGAGCATGCCATTCGTTACTACTAGAGTCTCAGCGGCACCTTCTGCCAGCGCCCCCGACCATCACCCCATGCCACTGACACTTACAGCCTATCAACCCACACTCTACCCTTCGCCGTTCAGGTAGCTGCGAAGCGACGGGGGTTTTACACCGAAGTAGAAAGAAGTGTTGTTGCGGTAGAAGGACGAGTGACAATTCGTCAGAATGCCGGCGACCGCATACTGTTTACCAAGCCCGCAAGCGCTGAGCGCCACCTGCTGCTTCTTGGCATAGTCAACGTACGGCCAGAGGGCCACGATTTTTCCGAACCCCCATTCAACCGAGACTCTGACGGAGCTCATTGCGGTGTTGAAGGTCTGTTCGAAGGCGTTTAAAACCCCCTTGTACGGCGCCAGCAACCAGGGCGAAAGGCTGTACGCAGGGTCGCCGAATACGTAGTAAGGGGTGCCTGCTGCGTCGTTGAACCACTGCTGCAGATCTTGCAGCAGACCACTTTCCCCTACCATGGCGACATCGTGGCGACGCCCGAGTATGGGACCCCAAAGCATGCGAATTATCCCATCGGGGGTGTCGATCGCTTGATACTTCAACGCGTGCTTTCGCTTCCAACCATTGTACCACAATCTCTGATTACGCTTAGGTCGCGAGATCGCGCGAATAGTGCCGTCGATAAAGCCCCAACAACGCGTGAGCGGGGCACCTTTCTCATGAATTGCCTGACAGAACATATCTATCTTTGATAGAATTGCATCATGTTGCAGCTGGTTTACCAGGTGACCCCAGCGATCAAAGATCGCTTCGATGGTGAGGTTGAAGATATCGCATATCATCTGTTCCGCTATCCCCCAAAAGAGCCGGTCCCGGATCAGCGTCGTCGGACATGCCAGGCGCCAGATCGTCACCGCCAGCGCAAGGTCGATAGGAACCCTGGAAACTCCAAACCCTCCCCTGTTGACCGGACAGACACAAGGAGCAAAGTCATGTTCCATTGCTGCCGTCAGTTTCGGTGCTATAGGGCGAAAACGGGCGGGGGGAGAAGTACCACGCGTGGTGAACGCATGGAGAGTGCGGTGACTATATGTGCTACACGTGTAGACTGCTGTAGTACAGCAGGTATGACCTCAAAAACACATTTCAAAAATCAATAGTCTAGACTACTGCTGTATCAACTGCTTCGCTATCATTGATGCTGTCTGAAACTATGTGCACCTCCGTGATACTCAGGACACGGGTATGATTCCTACGTGCTGAGATGAGAAGCCTGTCCACAGCAGTAGCACAACCCCGACGCGCCCTGCCCGTCGCATACAGCAACTACCGCAGAGTTCTCAAACGCACACGACTCCGACTGACCTGTGAATTTCGATCTCCTCAGGGAGCTGCAGCTCGTGCAGCAGCTCGCGGAAGTGAGGCTTCTCGAACCTAAAGAGCTCCTTAAAGTCCAAGCCTCCAATTGCATCGAAGAAATTGTACATCGGGCACACACCCTCCAGGATCGTTGGGGCTATCAGTTCTTCATACGCCTCCAGCTTTGCTAGGCCAAACATGGCCATCACGAGGAACATGTCCTCCTCTCCAGCTAGCGCACACAACACAGCAAGCAGAAGAACCAGCATGCACTCATCATACCGCTCGTAGCGGATTCTTCCTCGCGCAAGGCGCGCCATCCCCTCGCTCCGTGTCGGATGCGGCGATGAGGGAGCGCGACCGTTGGGTTTCCCGGCGGTGCAGCGATGCAGCTGGGGTTGAATTTTTTGGAACTTGAGGCTGCGCCGCTGCTGGCCTTCGCCAGGCAACGTGCGGCGGAATATTTTTTCGTGTCAATTTACCAACCGGTACCTATTTTCGTGTCAATTTGCCAACCGTCACTTGTTTTCGTGTCAATCTATCTCAGTCCAAAATTTTCGGGTCAATTTAACGTGGGAACCCAGGACTAAGAATGGTATTTGAGTTTCGTAAGAAAGATATTCGGGTCCCGAAACGTTGCCGAACCAGTCGTCGAGTTCTTTGGACGTGTGCGTCGGTAGCTACCGACGGATTTGAAGACAGGCAGAGAGGACACGAGCTCACCCACCGAGTTCACTCCCGACTTTCCCCCCTCTCCAAACAATCTCAACCAGTACGCTGTAGTCTGAGCAAGGCTGACGATAAATAATATAACAAGTCAATAGTCTTCACATACACTGGCTTAACCACCAGTTGCTTCACCTCTGCACGACGAAAGTAGAGCCTGTTGTGTCATCAGCAGTGCTGCTGCCTGCTGCTGTGTGCGCACACACACAAGCATAGTTGACACAAGCCACATTTGCCACAACATTCCGAGCCAACATCATCATCAACCATCACACATCGCCTTGATTTCCATGACTCTCTTCCTCCCTGCTGGCCAATCGGGCGGCAGCATGTATGGTGCTCTCCTTCGGACCGCCAAGAACCTATCAAAGTATACAATTTCATATAGTCTATCTAGACTATACCCACCTCGATTTGCACGATTACCTGCTGTTATCCGCAAACTCCGTGCTTTGTGCTCAGCATCCGAGTGTGCCTTACGACAACGTGGTCTGAAATATGAGGATCAACACTTTGCCACAACATTCGATCCTGAAACATGCCACATGTCAGGGCCCATACTCTCTGGCCCCACCAAAGACGCGCTATGTACTACCAATAGTTAATGGCCATTTCGATTGATGTAGTGACGCAATTTCCTTTCGAATTGGAATCGACACGCGAATTGTACGAGACGCCCCCGCCCCGCCACTGAACAACCAATACGGCAGGGCAACCTCGAAGCTAATTTTTCCAACTTTTTACCACGAGGAAACCCAAGGTGAGACCATGCTTGCCCTTGTCCGCAACCCGATAGCACTATTCAGTGTATGTACCTCGTTCTTTCGTATACACCATTGGCTACGGACGGAGTAGCCTCGCTCCCAACGTTGATCACGAACCTCCTAAAATTTCGATGACCAGGCTACATGAACACCTCTCGCTTTTTTTTCTTGCCTTGACTATCGCGCCAACCTCTCGTCGGCCGCAGGAGCGAACAGGTTGCGTCGGTCCCCGGCAGTTGTTGACCACCGGTGGAAACCCGTCCCGCATTCCGCGCCGTAGAACGAGCGGAGGCGGACAGCTTACAAATTTTTGGGCTAAGAGGTTTCGCGGGTCAGATCCCGCAGTACTGCAGACGGCCATGCCGTCAGCACGCTTGCATTCACCTCTCCTGCTCTAGAGCCTATTCTTGTATCTCTTGTTCTCACGCTCTACTAAACGTCAACACCCGTCTCCGCCATTGTCGTCGACTACAGTACACCGGTGGACAATCGTGCCGCGTTCCATACCGCAGAACGCACGCCGTGATGCCATCATATCCACACCTTCGCTGTGCGGTGTTCGGGAGCCCCGTGATCGTTGAAAGTGTCCGACCGCGTCGCCCCCCCGTCCTCCGTGTTCGATAACTTTGGGATTGCTTGTACGTATGTAAGCCCACTACTACCGTAGACGTGATGAACGGTCTTCGTCATTTTGCGTCAATCTCGGCTCGTCGCACAAGAAAAAAGGGGGGAGCAGAGATCGCTCAAAACTGGCTACCACGGCTGGCTGAAAATGAACGCTGTCACCGAAGCCAGCGAGGGCTCTGTCGCGTCCTTCTGCTATGTGCTTCGCGCCGTTTCAGCGCACCGCTGGTACCAAGCACGCTGCCAGAAAGGAATCGTAACCAATACGGCCCGTTCCCCTCCCATCCCGTAACCTCCGCTGACCCTCCACCGATTCCGGGGCAGCCGGGGCGGCCGCTGGGCCCGTTGGCAAGGGTGATCCACGCGATGCACCTTTCGAAGCCCACTCCTTGTGTGCCACGGCTGGCAGATGCTCGAGCGCCATCAGGTCGAGGTTGCTGAGCTCCAGTCCGTGCCTTGTTGCATAGGGGAGGGGGGGG
>CACKRE030002495.1:95699-115938 GCA_902602495.3 Ectocarpus sp. CCAP 1310/34 | reverse complement strand
GGGGGGGGGGGGGGGGGGGGGCTGGGCTGATGTGTTGTTCGCTAGGAAACTGACACCTACGCGTTGGGGACAAGCTATTGTGGTTGGCGTCGGGTGCTGGCATGGTTGGGCAAGACGCCGGGCAGAGAGGCAGAAACAGTACAGTACAACAGAATCCAGTGGTGGGTCAAGGGGGTACGGTGACGGATCGCGCGCCGCCTGCCTTGGTTGTTTTGGTTGGAGGACTGCAAACCACGGAAGTACCGCCCCACCAGCGCAGCTACAACCGGCAACGCTTCACAGGATGGCTCTCCTCTGCCGTCGAAGTGGAGGAGGAGAACGGAACGTCGACAAATGCGCTAGCCGTCCAAGGCGCTTCGAACACACAGCTACATACGTTCCGTCCTTTCAACCTCGGCAACGCTACCCCGGGGGAACGTCTACAGTCAGCGGCCGCACCTACGATACTCTAGTTTGGACCGGTGCTGTGGCTGTTACTATATTCCTAGGGTCATGCTACGAATGACCGCAATAAAGGCTGTAGTGTCGGGGTTCTCAACCGAGCTCACAAAATGGTGCTCAAGTTTTTAGATGTTGAGAGTTTTGTCAAGGCTCAATTTCTTGACTGACGGCGCTAGCTGTACCCTCACATTTTGTTTTCCAATCGTGTCTCCGGCTTTCCGACAAATAACGAGGCTACAGTTGAACCGCCTCAACCAACAGACCCAGGTTTTTACTATCTGCGAGACTATAATTCAACCGCCTTAATCCACAAACCCAGGCATATTTTCTCTGCTCAACCAAGAATTTCTCTATTTCTTAAGTGCGGGCGCTGACCGCTGTAGCTGCACCCCTACCTTGCCAGGACCGCCCGAAACACGTGCGCCTCCACTTCTCCCGTGCAGACGCCGCGGTAGGAGCCGTCCCGCGGCAGTCGGTATCTGCTGCTGGCGCCCCCCGCGCCACCGCCGCCGTCCCCACCGCCGCCACCGGCCTGGCCGTCTCTCCTGTTTCCGGTTGCTTTCTTGGCGCGGGAGGACTCGTCCGCAGCCTTGAAGTCCTTCCACAAGGGTTTCCACACTAAGNGGGGGGGGGGGGGGGGGGGGGGGGGGGGGGGGGGGGGGGGGGGGGGGGGGGGGGGGGGGGGGGGGGGGCGCTCAACGTGTTAGACCATTGACCACGCGTCCTCGAGAGGCGGGGGCGGGTTGAGATGTACGGCACGCGTTTGTTGTCCTCCACGCTGTCATGTCCTGACCGCTGAAAGCAGCGGCTAGATAGAGTGCGCCTCAGGGGGGTGGGGGCGGGGGGGGGTGCTCATGTAAACGCATGCCGTAGTCGTCGTGAGACCATTGACCCTAGCATACCAGGATGGAACGATATGAATGCCGGGTTTTCGCCGGCCCGGGCTACATTTCACAACGAGGGACCAGAAGCTGGGTGGTCATCATCCTTGCGTTCGCTGTGCCAAACTTAAGGTTGATATGCCATTGGGCGATTGGGCATCCAGGAGGGGGGCTGTGAGAAGCATAGAGCAAGCACTTGTTGTCCTCAACTCTGACGCGTGCTAGCCATCGACGCCGCTGCATAGCTAGATTGCGCGGAGGGGGGTATCAAGATTCTTCTCGCATCGACATTTGTTTTGCGCAGGTTCCGCAAGGCATGAGGGAATGTACCGAGCTGTGCGATGCAGTAAAAAACGTTGAATTCAAGGGGAAATAAAGGGAACACCAATACGCTCGAGTGTTTACTACAAACGCTGAGCAATCTGGGGCTAATTTTTCGTGCGGCGTGCGTCAAGGTGTAAATCGATCGTCCCTGTGTCGACTGGCTGAGGCAAAGTGCGAGAGGGTTGAACATAGGCACAGCACGAGCGGGTCCGTTGGCTCAGTTATGTGTCTTGCTGACCACAGAGCGATCCCGCAGTTGAAGAAAGTGCCGAACGAAATGAGGCTCAAGCGTTGACATAACAATCGAATAGGGATATAAGAAACCCAGCTCAGCCGACGACCTTGCGCCAAACAACAAACCGCAACAAATAACTCATTCAACGGTGGTAACGAGACAAGAAACAATAGCCCGGGTCCGAAGGTGATACATACGTATATTATCTCTCGCATTACTGCTGTGTACCCTTTCAGCTTTCAGGGAAGAAAACGCCGTGCTCTTCTGGAATACGAAAGCGAAGGCAGGCACGGCAGGGAGGGATCCTCACGGAGAGGGAAACCCTTCAGTATGACCAGCACGCATTCGAGCTCCCACGCGGCAGAAATGCTGTGAGCGCCGACAAAAAGTGATGAGAAAAATGAAGAATAACGCCGAAGTCGCCACCACCTAAAACACTTGGCAGTCAAGAACTTGAGCCTCAAGAAATCTAAATTCCTGAGAACGTGGCCTAAGAACAGGTGTTCAGTCCTACACTAAATCCTATGTTGTACACTTGAACCTAAATGGCTAACTAAAACCTACCATATTTAACACTAAAATCTATATTGCAATTAAACCTAGATTGTCGCCCCGGGGGCACTTATCCCATAAAATATTACGAACCGAGCCTCGCCCAAAAAAAGGATAGAGGTTCCAAAGTGGTGGCTGGCGCATTTTGCCCGCGTACCTGGAGCTCCCGACAGATGGCGATCGCGCGATCGCGAAGCTCATTGCCACCGCCGCTACCGCCGCCTCCGCTTCCGTGGCGGGCAGCCTGCCTGTTCGACGGGCGTAGCTGATGCAAGCGGTCTCGGCGGGGCGAAGGAGAACAAGCCGCACCGGGCGCCGGCAACGCTCCTGTGGACATGCTGACTTTCAGGCCGGGTCTCGTTGCCTTCGCCGACCTGAATTGGGGGGTGATTTTGAGGGGGCAGAGGGGGCTGGTAGTGTTTGAGCCACAATGGTGGGTAGCCCTAACGTGTCGCTGTCGAACAAGGGTGGCCGAGCCATGTACAGAACCAATGAGTCTTCTGTTTCTCGCTACAGCAATTCCTCAAGCCGCACCTAACGGCGGGGGGTGACGTACCGTAGGTTGCATAAGATATCACACCCCTGGACCGAACTTCGAAGCTCGATGTCTCGGCAGGAAAAGGTGTGACAGTAACGAAAAAGGCGGCAATGGAACCATCTCGTCGAGAGCTTTCGAAGACGTACGCTTCGATTTCGGCATACTCTTCGTCGTGCAGTAATCTAGCTTGGAAAATCGGTCCAGGGGGTGTAATACCGTATGAAACCTACGGTTTACCAATTTCGCTCGCAGGTTTGCCTCAAAGCTGCTGTTTGGGACGACAGCTACAGGCTGGTTGGCTCGTTTGCATAAAGCGGGGCAGGCCAGCAGTCTAGACCACCCCCAGACCTCGGAAATGATCTAATGCCGTCCTTGTCTCCTTCGAAGCGCCATACTCTCAACGTTGTTTCGAGCACACATCCATCAACCAATCTTTGAACATGAAGTGGTAGGAACGTGTCAGTTCTTCGTCACCTTGGTTCCCTTCCTGGCCTTCATATCCATAGAGAAAAGAAAAAACACAGAAATGTCACAAATCCCATTACACTTGAGCGTTTTTTTTTTCGCACGTGCTTGCTCCTCCTCCTACACTTCAGAGACATGGCGTGGTCGGAATCTTTTCTTTTCCTACGAAATCGGATAGCCCCAACTGGCCTCAGGCGCTGAGAGATTGGGTGTGACGTCACACCCGACAACCCCTCCCCTGATGCTCGAACAGACCACAAGGAAGTGTGTACTGTCGGGCCCCCTACGGAGGGGCACAGAGTATTTGGTCCAGGTGCTCGGTATGGCGCGGGTGAAATTGGCTGGCGCAGATGGAATAATCAAGATGGTCGACACACTGAAATCAAGTGCGGGTGCCTACAACACAGTGCGGGCGAAAGGGCTTGGCACATACATACCCGACATTAGAGGGCGCCCGACCGTGTCCGGTCTTACTCACGTTGCTGACCGATGTCTTGGCGAACTGCCGCACCCCCCCCCGTCTTCATCGTTCTTTCGTCCAACTCCTCCCGCTGATCGATCCCCTGCCGGTCCGTTGCCTAGCAGGAGGTGCCTCATGAACCGTGGATAGTCCACGCTACCCCTGGCAACGAGATAGTCAATCGTCCGGAAACGGTGATGGGGTTGCATGTACTCGTGGTCGTGCATGCCGTAGTCGTTAGGCCATTGACCTCGCATGCCTGCAATGCCGGGACGGAGCGATATGTATTCCGCGTTTTCGCCGGCCTAGGGTACGTTTCACAAAGGTGAACCAGAAGCTTGTCATCATCATTGCATGTGCTATGCGAAACCAGATATGACATGCTGTGACAAAACCTGGCCAACCGATTGATGGGGGCGGGCGGGGGGGCATCAAGGGATAATACGTGCGACCGGTGCGGCCGAGGTCTTCTCATCATCGCTCCGGGTCGTTGAACGTTGAGGCTGGGAAACCGGCGATCCTAGATACCGCTGACGGAATCGCTTTGCCAACGGAGCTTTCGAACAAGTCAAAAACAGTGTGGGATCTTGCTCCCAACTAGATACCGGTGATTGGCACATTTCACCCTTAGAGCTTTCGAAAAAGGTAGCAAATAGTGTGGCATCCTGCCCCAACTCGGTATCGCGGATTGAAATGTTTCGCGAAGAGCTTTCCGAACAAGTCAGGGTGGCATCCTGTCACAACTAGGTACCGCTGATTGACACGTTTCGGTAGAGCTCCTGAACAAGTCAGAGAACAGTGCGTGCTCTTGCCCCCAACTAGACACCGCTGATTGAACCGTTTCGCCAATAGAGCTTTCCAACAATTCAGAGAACAGAGTGGGACCTTGCCGCAGCCGGAGCTGGTGTTGGCTTTGGACGGCCTACAGCCGACAAAAAACGAACTTTGCGGCCGGATTGAGCAAACAACCCAAGATCGATTACGAAACGTATACCTCGCAATCGCGTGCTTAGCGGCGAGGGCGGTGAGGTCTCCCTTCTGGAGAGACTGCATCGCTTTGTTCGCGGCCAGTACCTTGGCGAGGAAAGGCAAAAAAAGAGTAGGCGGAGGGGGAGGGTACGGATCGAAAGTGGGAAAGAGGGCATGAGCGGGGAAGTTCATCAGCGGTAATCGGCTACGTATTCGCACGAGAGCTTGAACGAATCCCAAGAATCAGCAGCACGTGAACGGGATAGAAGTGCTGGCATGGCCACTACAATAGCAGAAATAGCAACAACAATGACCACGAATACCGAAGATGAAGCACCGCTAATGATTCAAAGAAGAACTGACACCCAAAATCTGGCAGTTTCTGACTTTCGACACTCCTACATCGAAGCGAGGTTGCCGACAACGCCGCCGATCACTTTTCCCGCGTGCTGTCTGAACAGCTGAACCTAGCCTTAATCGACAACTTTCGAACGTATCAACCAAGAACGTTCCGCTTCGGCCGATTCATCCTGCCTTTGCCTTTTCCGATAACTAAGCACAGAGGGTTGGGCCGCAGTGTGGCCGATGTTCGACGAAGATTAGTGCGCACGACCATTCGCCGTGTACACCACCCCGATATTATTGACACGACTCCAGGGCAGCACGTTCAATGCAGAAAAGTCTAATAAGAACGGCAAACGTGATAATTAGATATTCCGAAAACCAGACTTACTTGTCGGAACTCGTCCGACGTCACCGCACCGGTTCGGAGCGGGTCCAGGTGGCGGAATGCGGATAGCATGTGTCGCCATCGGCTGCGCACACAGGCCTTCATCTGCACAACAGCAGCACCAGCAATTGTCGTGTTGTAAAAAGGGAATGTTGTTGGTTGGCAAAGCGGCCACGCTTCCGAGAGAGACTAATATGTTCATCTATTTAGTCGTTTTTTAAGGGTCGTAGTCGCTAGGGTTTAAGGGAGGCTTGGGACCCGACGACAACACTCTCTTTCGTCCGCTTTTTCTCTCGAACCGTACCGTGAAATATGGAACTTCTCATGGTCGGGACAACCCAACCACACTCTCTTTAACAATCCGATTTTCTCTACGATAATCCATTAAAGAAAAACGTACAGTAGCCCCTACTAAAGTGGGAAAGCAGCCACGCGAGCGAGAGAGCAGGCGGGGCAAAAAGACACTCTTCAAAACGTTTCAGTCATGGCTATGTTGAAACCTGCTAGTCTTTTCGATCATACCACCCCTTTCCCGAACGGCGCGCGCAGGGGGGGCAATTCCCTGTCAAACCCACTCGACACGAGACGCCAGACGGTTATGAAGTCAGTTTGTCAATGGTCTCCCCATGAACCAAGCACATACCGCAGGTGACCAAAGATACCAACTGCCCACCCCCCCGGATCAATTTTCAAAGCTCGATTGCTCCAAATGATGGTGCGGAAATGGCGGTTTTGGGAAACCGTAATTTCATCGAGAGCTTTTCCGGAAACTTCTCGTTTGATTCAGACATTCCGTTCGCCGTGTGCGAAGCAATCGAACTTTGAAAATCGTCCGAGGGGTGTGCCACCTTGCGTCACCTACGGGTATTCTCGTCATGGTATTTTGGGCTACATCTACTCTTGGAACCCTGGGCTCCTTCGGGGGGGCATAGGTAAATATTGTGGGGTGTCATTGAAGTCATTGCATTGGTCAGTCGGTTAAAGCGCGGTCGGTGCAAACCAAGCCACACAGCGGTGAGACTCTTGGAAATACCGACAACTGCGTCATTTACGGGTTAAAAAACGAAAGCAGCAAATAGTAGGATGTCCGTCGTCGTTCGCGCGTACGACAAGGGTTTGCGTGACGTTGACAATTCTTAGGGTTCTCTCGCCTTTTCCTCGGCCTTGGCGCCGTTGGTCAAGGGCGACGACCCCAGAACCGGTTGCTCGCACGCCGGGCGGCTCTGACCCTTGCGCTTGCTGTCGCGGTGTGGTCCAGCCCCGCAACCTTCTCGCCCGCTGCCGCCGCCGCCGCCGCCTTCCCTTGCTGGGAGGTTACCGAAGTTGTTGCCACCGCCGCCGCCGCCGCTTTCGCCATCGTTATGCTCTCTCTCGTCGGTGTTGTCGTTGCTGCTGCCGTCTACAGCGGCGGCGGTTTCATCCGAAACCCAACCCGGGGTCGGGGGTCGCACGCCTACCCGGGGTCTGTCGCATGCGGCGTCGGGGTAGGAGGGGGTACCAAGGCCGACCGGCGTATCGCGGGGCTCCTGCAGGGAAAAAGCCGTTTATTTTCGTTGATGTTGGATGAATAAGGTGCACTCAAGATTTATTGGCTTCGGAGGAAACAGGAGAGGGGGAGGGGGGTCGCGCACTCCTGTTCTGCGGGCCTTAGCTGTCAGACCCTTGTCCACGCGTGGGGCCGGACGGGGAGGCGAGATCGTTAGGAAAGTAGGAACGGAAGAAAGCCACTCGGTCATGTACAGCCTTCGCCTTTGGAAGAAAATTGGCATTCAGTCACAGAAGGACTATCCGTTTGAGATTCAGTTGGGGTCCCTGTTTTGTGCCGGTTGAATGGGTGCCAACCCCGAAATAGTGCCGGTGTTTCGGCGGGCACACACCGAATTTCCGAGTCATTGCCAGTAATTTGAATGGCGCCGGTTCGGTATAGCGCCGGTGAATTTTCTGGGCACAATTCCGGCAATGAACAGGAACCCCCACTGTAGAACCACAGCAGTCGAACGGGGTCTTTGCAGTGGGCGCAGCCAGGTATCAAAAAAAAAAAAAAGCTTGGATGTCGGGATTGAGAGCTACCCTGGGCTTCAGGGCACACAGAACGAGGATCTTTGACCGGCGGGGCCGCGGGTACCCGGGGGGGGGGGGCTCCGTAATACCCAAAAGGCTGCTACGTGCGAACATGTCGTGATTGGGCAGCGATATTCCAGAAGCTGATACGTACGAACCTAACATGATTGGGAGGTACTCCAGAAGCTGTTGCGTACAAACCTGTTGTGATCGGGCAGTTACATACGAACCTATCCTGATTGCGCAGTGATACAAGGCTGATACGCACGAGCCCGTCGCCACTGGGCAGTGATGATTCAAAGGCTGCTACGTACGAATGGACACTTCTCGAACGACCATGGGTGGGGCATATACTGTTGGGGTGTAGAGGGAAAGAGGGTTACGATCGCAGTCGGATCGTTGCCGGACGAACCCGACAAGCGAGCTACGCACGCACACAGGTCGAGCACCATTGCGTTACCAACCCGTTTCCCTCAACGACTTAGTTGACGCGAGGACAAACACGAAGATAGATAGAGAGGTGTCTAGAACTTGCTGGTCCACGAGGAGGGTGAAGGACTGCTTTCCTGTTACACATGTACAATACAGCATAGTCTATTCACTACAACGCTACAATTCAGCTCTGACGTCTTCCGTAAGATGCACACCATATCCAGTCCACGATGTACAGCATATCCACTGTACAGCATATCCACTACAACAAGTCAGCGCTGACGTCTTTTGTTTAATGCACACCATATCCATTCGTTACACAAGTCAGTCGGACTGACCTGTAGTCGAGTGCATATGCTGTGCATCTAACACTTTCATCTCAAGCGAAGCAGGTACGGTATCGGTGAGCCGATCGCACATAACGCACCTGGGGGGCGAGGTCTTCGGCGTACATGATGAGCTTGAGGAACTCGTGGAAGTCGATGTCCCCACTGCCGTCCTTATCATATCGCCGGAACAGCTTTTCTACCTGTGGAGGGGGTTCNGGGGGGGGGGGGGGGGGGGGGGGGGGGGGGGGGGGGGGGGGGGGTATAGTGATGCACACGCATACCGCAGTCGCTAGACAATCGACCCCGCACCCCTAGATAGCCAGGGATGGAGCACGCCGGGTTTTCACCGGACCAGGCTATCACATCCCCGAGTGCGAAGCACCGTGAGGCATTCGGCGAGTCGCGTCGAGCGTGCGCTGCATCCTGCATCAAGTGTTCGGCACCTTTTGCTTACTTCCTTGCAAACGGATGACAGCTGCGAATGAGGGTCGGCTGGGGGCTCGATCGGCCCGCTTTTGCCAGAAGGCTGATGATGACCGACGAAAGTTGACATTCGGCAAGGCTTGCTCAGATGGATGGACGTGCGTTGTCGCTCGAATGAGCTATCGCTTCTCTGATCGGGCGTGCCACCTTTGGGAGGCTTGACGGACTGAACCTGTCCTCCACCCTCGAGCCCGTGTTTGGGAAACGGTGTCGAAGTTCTTGATGCTATCTCCCAGACAAGAGAACTTGGCCGTGCTGAGCGCCAAGGAACGGCCAACAAAGGAAAACTGTCTGTTTGGGGTGCTCGGCAGAGTATAGTCTCTACGGGGCCTCCAGGGGATACGCGGATGGTGGACATGCTCAATGGCGATGGTGGTAGGGATGGTGTTGCCTACCGCATGTCCCTCACTCTCTAAGCAACCAACGTCTTCAATCAACCTTCTTTCTCTCTCGGTCTCTGGTGAGCTACCGCACCCAAACACAATTGTCCTTCCTCCCCCTTTAGGCGGATAACCCACAAGAAAAGAAAAAAAACATCCGCACGAGTTCCCGGTACAGTAGAATGGCCTAGAACTGACTCGAAATGAGTCCAGTCTCTACTCGAGCAGGTGTCCCTCAAAGCTCATCGAAACGACTTCAATGACTTCCTTCGACCGGGGAACTATCTAGTATTAAAGAACGGGTGGGCTTTTTCTGTGGTGTACGTGCATTGTGTCTTGCGTCGATGTATCTAGCGGGCACCTGTGCGTCAGTTACTCCCATCCCGTAGCGATGAACGGCCTCTTTGAAGTCACGCAGCTCCACCCCGCCTTTAGGCGGAAGAGGGAGAAAATCAAAGGGCGACGGGATTCGGAGCGGGGGAGGGGGGGGCGGCGGCACACGGACAGGATGCGGAGGACGATGGATGACTGCGAGGATCATGGCAGGAAGTGTTTCGTTTTCCATCACATTGAAAGACAAACTTCCTTGAACGAGAGAAAAAATAATCCCCTAAATATCCTCACCGCCCAGGTACCGTCGATGTCAGTCTCGCTTTGCGGCAAGCGAGGCCGGAAAAATACGAGTGCTAACCTCACTTGAGACGTAGCTAACCTCACTTTAGACGTAGCCGTTACTCTCACAAACTCTCTCTTGAACAATCTCTCTTGAGACGCAGCCTTTTTCTCTCTTGAGGCCATTTTTTCTCCGTGCTGTATTGGGGACAGTTGGGTTGTGACCACGGAAGGCGTCCGCCTCAGTTGGACCAGTCCGGATATTGGAAGGTGCTGAGCGGAGACCGGAACGGTTTTCAATGTAAAGATAACAAAAACAACAGCAACAACAACAACAACAACAACAACAACAACAACAACAACAAGACAGTCTCTCTTTGATACGTGTAGGGCACTTGCCTACATTGCCACTGCGGTGTAGGTTGTGGTACGTGCGGAGGAGCGTCCCGCCCCCTGGTTTGACGGTGGAGATAAGCTTCTCGCGGAGCACCTTGTGCAAGGTCTCCGACGTCATCTTGCCCGCCTGATTGCCGCCGCGCGGGAACAAATAAACGAGAAACGGGCATCAAAAGGAAGTGCAGCAGTAGTGTTTATTTTTTTTGTCTTCACTTGAGATTGTCGCTCACTGCATTGTGCCGTTTCATCCAACCCGTAGTCACACAGAAGTCCCCCCCCCTCTCCCTGAGGTCCCTGTAACGGGGGGGCTGTTTAGGGCCGGTAAAATAGTGCCGGTGTCTGGCAAAGTGTCGGTATTTTCCGCCGGCACGGAGTGAATTGGATTATTAGGTCATTCTGTACTTTGGATATTTGAATAGTGCACGGTCTCCAACATCACCTTGCCGGCCTGAGCGCCGCCGAGCAGGGAGGAATGAGAAAAGAATATCGCAATGAAGTACAGTATAGAGGGGGGGGGGGCTGTTTAGAATCGGTTGAAAAGTGCCGGTGTCCGGAATATACCGTAGGTTGCAGAAGACGTCACACCCCCTGGATCGATTTTTTGAGCTCGATGTCTCGGCGAGAAAAGCGGTGACGGTGCCGAAATGGCGCCGTTGGAACGGTCTCGACGAGAGCTTTCCGAAAACGCTACTTCAATTTCGGCATTCTCGTCGCCGCGGATTGATCGAGCGTTGAAAATCGGTCCAGGAGGTGTGCTATCTCATGCGACCTACGGTAGATAGTGCTGGTCACTTCCCTTTGCAAATTCCGGCAGGCCCACCGCTGGTTGTTTGAAAGCGAGTGTGGATGGCGTTTTGCGGCGTCAGTGGGTAGGGCGTGGACGGGCGTCTGAGGGTAGCGTTTCGGTGTGCCACGGGAGACAGGCGTCGGAGGTAGGTAGGTTGTTCTCAAGACAGCATGGATGACGTTTTGCAGCATCAGGGGGGTAGGCAAGGCGTGTCACGTCATGCCAAGCACATGAGAGTTTGCCGGATACGACACGAGATAGTACACCCCCTGGACCAAGGGTACACGTGAAAAATAATTCAAGACACATAGGCCTACTAATTGAAAATCGGGGTCATTGGGGAGGGGGCATATACCCTTGTATCCTCGTGTTTTCCGCCGAGGCGTCGGCGCTTCGGGGTCATTTGGAGAGGGGGGGACATGTACCAATATATCCCCGGGTTTTCCGCCAAGGCGTCGGCGCTTTGGCGTCCCGCTCTCGCATATGGTGTGCATCACCACTGGCGCTGCTGGAGCTGTGGAGCTGTGGAGATCCCTCAGATATCGCAGACACCGAGAACACAACAACGTAATCTTCGCAATCTTCGCATGCATCCCCCAGGAGCAGCCGCTATTATAGCCCTCCAGTTGCGCGTGTGGCCGATTGGTCCAGCAAAAAAAAACTACAACAAGAAGACCAAGACTACGAGTAGGTTTGCGAGACTATTTTCCCGGCTGTGCAGTGCCAAAGGAGGCGGCAAGAAGGGCAGATTTGCAAGGCAGGTGGCTCAATCAATGTGAAAGCTGGCCAATGACCTGTTCCAATTGAAGTGGAATTATTTCGAGCTTTGATCGATGATATTACTATGTACTCTTGGTAGATATTAGGCGCTACGCGAACTAGGCTGCTTTTGTTTCCGTGTGTTCCTGTTGTAGTATTTAGCACGGCTGGGTGAATGTGGGCTACGGCATCAATGACGAGGAAGTAGATGCAGAACGGGTACAGAGCGTGAGGCACGTTTGTTTGCAACCTCTCATGGTAAATTTCGACGATTCATGTCAACTTTTCGAATTTCTTTCTCCTCCGGGGGGGGGCGGGGGGGGCTATGTGTCCGGAATTTTTTTCCGCGTGTATCCTTGCCTGGACCGATTTTTAAAGCTCGATTTCTCAACAGCATAAAGGAGTCACAGCAGCGCCAAAAACGGTGGCGTCGAAGCCGTCTCGTCGAGAGCTTTCCGAAACTGTACGGTTTCGTTAATCCATCCTCTTGGTCGTGGCGTAATCGAGCTTTGAAAATCGGTCCAGGGGGGTTGTTAACTTGTGTCGCATTCGGTACACGCTTGATTGCTTGTTGCATTCAGAACACTACAGAAAGGAAAATGATTGCTTGCTTGTTGCAAGGCAAGAACATTTCGCAGGAACGGACAATAATCTGCGTTTTTGCTTTCGACGATGGTTCTACGAGATTCACATAGTTTGTACATATTTTGAAAAAAAATCATAGTCTATCACTAGAGCGGCGCTAGAGCGGCGTAGCTTGTTACATCCTTGCGAGGAGATCTCGGAAAGAGCGCATCGTACCGATTTGCTCGGTTTTCCCGTTTGCAATACGACGGGGGGGAGGGCAACGCCGACCGAAGCGTGTTCGGGAAGGTTCTCTCTACCCCCAGACAGAGGTGTCTAGGTTCCCTCTCCGTTGAGGGAAGTCTTTTGAAACGTTTCTAGATTCCCGCTACGGTGACAAAATCGAGCTCTGCAAATCGGGCAGCCAACCCCGTTTTTTGCGGTGATTGGGTCACGGACGGCTTTCGCGTGTTAAAAGGTTTATAAGGATATAGTACCGTATATGACACAAGAGAACACACCCCCTGGACCGAGTTGCAAAGCACCATTACTCCACGACGAAGAGGATGCATAAACGAAACGAGTTTTTCGAAAAGCTCTCGACGAGACGGTTTCAACGCCGCCGTTTTCGTCGCTGTGACTGTTCCTGCAGTTGAGAAATCGAGCTTCGAAAATTGGTCAAGGGGGTGTGTTATCTTGTGTCATATACGGTATAGAACAGGGAGGGGGGACGCAGAGCCAATTCCCTAACACTTACCCTAACCCAACTTCCCCGATTGTACGCTTTATCCAAAATGTTTACTTCATTTACAAAAAGCTGCGAAGGCTGCGGTGAAGTGAGGCCTAGCAAGAAAAGAAAAGTGCGCCCACTTACAACTCTCCAAAGGAATTGCGCGAAAGTTGGATCATTGGAAGATGACAATGCTTGGCCGAGCGTCCTGCACTAAACTCTCGGTCTCCTGCTTTTTTGAACACACGTGTGCTCTTAGCAGAAAGCTGAACCTCTCCTATCGCTCAACGTTTTGGTCGTCAACCTCGCAACTAAAGGATGTTTACCCCTAGAGAGCACACTCTTCCCTCCTGCTGCCATGCAAGTGGGGTCTTGTTGTAACCGTCGAGAGCTTCGTTTGTGTGCGAGACAACATGGGGCGTGCAAGTCGAGCGGCTTGCGAATGTCTTTTTTTGTACGTCGTCGTCCGGGCCTCTTCAGCACCCAAGCCGAGTAAATCAAGCGCAAGTACGGAGGTAAGTGCCGCAGACACTCAACAACAACAGAGGCACACACACGTGAGCTCCGCTTATTGGCTACCAGCAGAGCTGGTGCTCAACATTCACTTGCGTGTGGAACCCCCCCTCCCCTTGAGAGAAAGCAGCACCATGAAAATTGAGCAACGAGGTATGGCAAACACGGGACTGTCATCAAGCGAGCGGCAACACCGCCTTCCTCACCTGTTCGCGGAACGCCCGAGTCACCCGTTCCTGCGCCCTCTCGGCGGGGGTCTTTGTCGTATCGTCGTCCCCCCCCCCCCCCCCGCCCACCCCAGGAACGAACCCAGGGTAAGATTTGGCGGCTTTGCTGTCGGGAAGGAGACAGCCATCTGCTGCCCCTGCGGCGTCGGTACCGCCCACCCAAGCGCAGAACTCCTGCGGAAAAGGAGGAGAGATCATGGAAGGAAGCATCATCGGCAGAAACAGCGACAACAAGGGAGAAAAAGTGGTTCGTTCGGTTTGTAAGGCTGACGCACGGAATAGATGGGACGAAAGAACAACGAGAACAAGTACAACGGGTTCAAGAAGAACGGGAAGGACGAGCTCAAGAAGAACGGGAAGGACGAGCTTCAGAAGGACAAGGACAAGAACAACGAGCCCAAGCAGAACAAAGAAGAACAAGATTAGCAAGAGGAAACAAAGTATCAAGAACAGCAAGCAGACCGAGAGGAACGAGACAAATAATGCAAGAAAGACACCGCAAAACGGCTAATCATTATTTTAAAGCCGTTCGCCCGGCGGGTGGTCACACGAAGCGAGTACGTACCCGCTATGGATTGGATTCATCCAAACCCCAGCAACGACAAATACGTCCAGAAAAGTAAACAAAAGGAAAGCGAATGCCAAAATATATATAACAAATATATACACGGGCTTTGTTCATGCAGTGTATTACGTTGATGGACCGCCAGCAACAACAAGTGGATAACAATCTGACATAGAGGTTTAATATATCTTTCTATGTACTCTTTATGCGTATGCATAACAAAAAAATAAACATCAACAAGCACTGCCTTTGCTCTCTCTCGTGCTGCACCTCGAAGTCGATCCCGCCGCTGCCGTCGGCGTCGAATCCCTTGAAGAACGCCTCGACCTCCGGCTCGCCGAGCCCAAGGCTGAAGGTCTTCACCGCCTCGCGAAAGTCGTTAAGATCCACCACCTGTATGCACTCGCCACCACGAAGGAACGGGACATATTTTTGTGTTCTTGTTTCTCACTCTGTATCAATACTCATCATCACGGAGTTTCTTTTTTGTCATCACATTGTATCGGCCTCACGAATGTCGTCCAGACCCACAAACGTGCATGCACGCACGCGGCATCAGAAAGTTAAGAGGACATGTTTTCAGGTTTGTCGTCACTTCATTCCAACACCTACGTATTATTATTTTTTTTCATCACTCTATATCAGCTTTATCACCACATGATATCACATGCGTCACCTGCATGCACGCGCCTGCAGAATGAAGTGGGGGCATTGTTCGTTTTTCATCACTAAAAATAGGTGCCAGTTCAGACGGTGTTTGTTGCTGCCGGGTGTGTGCGTGCGTGTGAGTCAATTTTATTAGCATCGACCACGCTAACCGGCTGATAAAGGAAACGACGTCAGTCTCAGTGCGGTTGAAAACACAAACACTTCTATCTGCCATGAACTGGGACCCCGTAAGGGGGCAGCATAGGGGAGGCTGAACTTTCCTTCGGATCAAAGACAGAAACGGTGACAACAGAAGACAAGTGGACGCGTCTACCAAGGCTAGTACCTTGTACTCTACTTCGTTTAGGAGTATTCTCCTTGTTTTCGCTACCGTCGTTCTGATCCTCATTTTGACAAGAATCTCTGGGCAGTTCTTCCCTTGCCCTACGTTTTTTGGCTTGGAGAAGGTCATCTGGCTCAAACCCTTTGCTCTGTTCCGCTCCTCCATGTTTTCNATTCTGATCCTCATCATTTTGACAAGAATCTCTGGGCAGTTCTTCCCTTGCCCTACGTTTTTTGGCTTGGAGAAGGTCATCTGGCTCAAACCCTTTGCTCTGTTCCGCTCCTCCATGTTTTCCTCCTTCATCGTCGTCTACGTCCTCCCTTTCCCTTTCCTTCGTCTCCGTCACTCCCAAAAGATATTACCCTCATTACTATCGTTGTCGCATATATCCCAACCGATTGGCCCTGGTGGAAGTTGGTCAATCAGTAGCCCATGACGTTTGAACCCATAGCGAGTTCGCATCGACAGAAAACNATCGTTGTCGCAGAGATCCCAACCGATTGGCCCTGGTGGAAGTTGGTCGATCAGTAGCCCATGACGTTTGAACACATCGCGAGTTCGCATCGACAGAAAACGAGCTAGCTCGAAGGTAAACCGTCTCCGAATCCTATAAGTATGAAAAGCTTTCAGGCGAACTAAGTCTCTTTCGTCGTCAAAATTCCCCCGGTAAAAAGCTTCGTGCGCCAAGTGGTTGGCGATAGCAACGATGAGTCGATTGGTGCCTTTGCCAAGAACACCATTCGTTGAAAAAGCAGCAGTAAGGAGGGTGGATCTACACGGGTTGAAAGTTCCCGCATAGTGATTTGCCTTACTTGCAGCTCGACCTTGGAGAGCGGATCGTGGCTTTTGGATCGACTTGTCAATGCTTCTACCTGCGGATGTTGACGATTGTAACGTCTAAAAGAATGGACTTGGTACAGAGTTCTTCTTCCTTCTCTCCGTAATCCTGGAGGGATTACCAAATCCATCTTGTATAGTCTGGCCCCTTTCCCCTACCAGTGCCTGTGGTAAAAGGGGAAGAATCCTCAATGGCGATGGGCATATGGCACTCGCGCAGTGTCTTGAGGACTACTCGAACCATCCTGTTATGTGTGTGAGTGTGGGTGCATTCGTCCGATTTGGCGCCGGTTTACAGGCCTTTCGGTATATCTATTCCTGATATATCAGCCGGGGTCACACAAGAGGAAGGTCACACAGGAGCTTTTTTCATAGTTTTCGTTCTATTTTCTTGCCCCACCTCTCTCCTCCCTGCGGTAATTGCCTTGGTTTGTAGACACTCAATTTCCGTGGTCGGTGAAAATAATAATTAATCCACCGCTGCATGCGCGCGCCGCCAGGAGTACGTTTCTCTTCCCAACTTGAAATGTCAGCGCTCACAGCGCTCATTTCTACCAGGCACTAACTACCCGTGTTCGGTCACACAGAGAAGGGTCTCTTTCTCCCTGAGGCTCCCTACCGACCCCTCCTACTGCGGCCCTTGCCATCGGCTCTTAGGTGAACTACGGCATGACGCGCAACAACTACAGAGGAGAGGACCCTCACCCCCTGCAGCCTCTTATTTTTGCCCCGGCGCATGCTTCTTGTTTCCTCCTGGGGGGGAAAACCAACGGCTATCATCTAGGATTGGTGCAGGGTTCTCCTGTACTTTGCCGCAAACGTCTCAAAGTTCAAAGCAAACCGTGTGACTACCAAATCGCAGTAACAAAAATAAAAGTCGACTTTACGACGAAAACCGGGAGAGAATGAGGGTACAAAAAGACGG
This sequence comes from Ectocarpus sp. CCAP 1310/34, assembly GCA_902602495.3. Classification (NCBI taxonomy): domain Eukaryota; class Phaeophyceae; order Ectocarpales; family Ectocarpaceae; genus Ectocarpus; species Ectocarpus sp. CCAP 1310/34. The sequence goes on along the minus strand of CACKRE030002495.1, from coordinate 98,752 downwards.
TACAAAAAGACGACGCTGGCGGCAACCGTGGCATGATTGTGGGACGGAGGCCTCCCACCGAAATCTACCAAGTCGGGGCTTGCTGATTTTCTTTCAACAAACGGACGGAAAAAACAACTGGTCGTGTGTTTCGTAAACTCTCCGAAAGACGAGCCCGGGGCGCTGGCCGCCCATCATCCATGCAGAAGCTGCTTCTTCCTCAAATTTGAGAGAGTTAGGGCGGGGTGTAGGTGCCTGGTGGAACCACCGAGTGTAGTTGGTGCCCCTTGCACCGTCCATGCCCCCTCTAACATGCATGGCGTTGTTGCCAGTGTTTGAATATAAGTTCCAACGTATCCTAGTGATTATCGGTGTTCGGTGACTGACCAAACGACATAGATATGATTCGCGCACCGCACCGTGTCTCCTTCTACCGCTTTGTCATTTGCTCAGCCTCGATTTACGTTCTGCGTTGTCGTGCTGGTAGCTCTGATCGAACCGAAAAGCTAAAATTCGTGCACAGCTTGCCCCCTCTACCGTGCCTCAAACGTCAAGCAATTTTCGAAGCACAGCATCGTATCGGTTTGTTTTCAGGAAGCGGGGGGAAGGCAGCGCAGCGCCCCCCCCTCTGCATCTGCTCTTCTTCTTCTTCTTCCTCTTACCGTTCCCCTCCCGCGGTGCATCTTCCGGAACGCCCGGAGCAGCTGGAACGGCCCGCCGCCGATGCTCCCCAGAATTTTCTGGCGGAGGAGCTGCTCGTTCTCCGCCATGGTGCGCTCGGGGACCCTGTCGGCCGCCGCCTTCACCTTAGCCTGTGGGGTTCATTTTTTATTTGTACCTTATTCTGGCACAACGGTTCCATTTCTTTCCCGGAAAAGAGTTCACGATCAACAGATTAGCAATGATCTCATAGCGTCAGCGGAGACTACCTGTTCTTCTACGGTTTCCCGAGCAGCACACAGCGATATCTCACACATGTTTTTTTGGGGGGGTGGGGTTTCCCCGCGCGATTTTTCGATGCAGTCGGTCGATCCTTGCTGTTTCTCTCTCATCATGTGCTTCTGGTGCGCTCATGGTGGGGGTTTTTGCCCCCCTATGACCATATCTCTTCTACTACAATGAAGCTAACGCTTGTCGAGGGCGTGTAAACCGTGGACGGAGCGTTACTTTGAACCCGTGGGATCACGTTAACCTGGGCGATCTACGGTACTTCGCACAAGGGTATCGATCGAGCACGAGTGGAAATCTTCTTGACTTTGTCCGGGTGTTCGTCCCCAGGGAACGTTTTTTTTACCCTGACTATGTTGTTCGATGGAAAGAGGAGCGATTGAATAAACTACCGCCGTTTTACGGTGGTGTGTGTGTGCGTTCGTCTGATCCATTCTGGCGCCGGTTGACAGGCCATTCGGCGGATATACCTGACGTATCAGCCGGGGTCCCCTAAGAGGAAGGTCACACAAGAGGAAGGCCACGCACAAGAGGAACCTCACACAGGAGCTTTGCTAATCTTTTACTGCTCCACCTTTCCCCTTGTGGTGCTGGTCTTAATTTTTTTATCGCGGAGGGTTCAGCCACCCTTTAAACTACCGAGATAGCCCCTGACCATTATTTATGCAGCGAGGGATCCACGAGTGAGGCGGTGATGGGTCAGCTGGTAACGACCGCCTTAAATGGGGCTCTCGCCTCCATCAACGCGTAGAACAACTTGATTGTTCGGTCAAATCGACCCAATTTCATAAACCCTACGTAGGGCGACCGCCCTATTTATGGGGACCCCCACTACTTTACGTTGAACCCATGGGCCAGCGCCATAAGCCACCGTCTAATCGTACGTGCGCATGAATACCTGCGCGTCTCGCATCTTGCGCTTGCTGACGCTCTTGTCGCTGCCCCCGCTGGAAGGGCGAAAGCCCCCTACCCTTCCCATGCTTGTCCCGCCCCCGCCGCCGCCGCCGCCGCCCCTGCCGCCGTTGTTATCATCTTCCTCGTCGCCCCCTCCCGATTCGTCGACTTTGTCGTCGGTGGCCTCCATCCACTCGCAGAACTTCACCAGCACCGTGCACGGGCGCACGACAAAGCACACGACGTGGAAGAGCAGGGAGGTGTTGGTGTTGTCGTTGTCTTCACATTGCAAACCGTTCCGTTCTCTCTGCCGGGTACCTTCCTCTGTCCGTACTATTATAGTCGAACACTTGACAGGGTCGATGCCCGTGGTCACAGGAGTGTGCTAACGTTAAAAGCGTTCCGCCGTAGCGCCGTAGGTGCTAGACCATCGACTGACCTATCATCCCTGGAGAGCCGGGACGGAGCGAGCCTGGTTTTCACCGGACCGCTCGCAGAACTTATTGCAGAACGGGCCCGGAGAAAAAAAACGTCAAAATCGTGTAGGGGCGTACGCTCTTATTTCGTCGCCGCCGTTGTCTAGAGCAGGTTCTTGATAGTGTTAGGGTCCACCGCTGAGGGGTGTACAGCCGTCCCGTGGTTAAGGACGCCATTTTCTCAGAACGCTTCCTTGGTTAAGGACAACTACTTTTTTTCACAGGCATGGTGCCCCGCAGAATGTACAACATAATGGGGGGGATCAGTCATGTAAGGACACCAGTTGAAATGAAAAACGATGTGTGTCCTAAACCGGGGGGCTTCTCTATCTTCACCCATTTCTCTTTTTCATAGTGAAAATGTGAACCTCTGTTTTGTAGCGAAAACATGCTACGAGTGCGGGCTCGTGCTGTTGTATCAGCACCGCACAAGCACATGCGAGGTCGACAGGCCGGCAATACGTAGTTTTGGACACCTTTTTGCGCGACAGATGTATCCCATGCCTTGAAACGTCCCCCCCCTACCGCATGATACCTGTAGATATACAATATGCTGTTGTACATCGAACAAAAGTATGTTGTTGTTGTTGTTGTTGTTTCTCACATTAGCTCTATAGTCCACAAAAAATGGGGAGCCCGTGGTCTCAAAACCCGGCACATACGACGCCGCGAGAAAACAAAAAACAAAAATAGGATACAAACCACTCGGAAAAAGAAAACAAAATGATCGAAAGAAAGAAAAGAACAGGTATCGCA
>CACKRE030002495.1:47680-65431 GCA_902602495.3 Ectocarpus sp. CCAP 1310/34 | reverse complement strand
CCCCCCCCCCCCCCCCTCCTAGACCGACTTTTTCAGCTGGACTGCTACACAGCCAAGAGGGGTGCGGAAAGAGCCCGGTACGTCTACGGAATCACCTCCACGAAATTTTTCCGAATCCACCGTTCTTGGTGCTTGCACAAGATTTTTGGTTGCGGAGCCAATCGAGCTTTGGCAATTGCTCCAGGGGTGTGCTACCTCTCTGCCTTTTTTGGCGGTAGGGGCTGTGGTGGAAGTGGTCGTGATGATAGATGACGCTTCGCTGAGTGTGGCTGCCACGACGACGCTGTTTCTTTTTTTCCGAGAGCCGCCGACGGCGATGTTATTTGTCTGTTCTCGGAGTATGCTAGGGGATGACGGCAATGCGATGGTGCTTCCGCGAACGGCGCTGTGAAGACGACAGCCTTGTCGTCACTCCCGAGCATTGACGATGCCAATTAAGTTTTGCCGGACCATGTTAGGCGACCAATCTCGACGAACTACAATGCCCTCGGGGGATGCTTGTCTATCTCGACAAGAATGATTTTGTCGGGGTATCTATTTCGACGACGACGGTATTTTATTGGGGGTATCTCTGTCTCTCTGTCTCGACGATGATGCTGGCAACGTATTCTCGGAAGGAGTCCACTACCGTAGTGATGACAACTTTTTGCCATTGGTGATTATTCTGTCGAAGGAATGATGATCCCTTGTTCAGGATGGAAACAAGCGAGCAAGCAATACGAGGAACGTTTTTTGGGGTCGTTTTTTTTTTTGGGGGGGGGGGGGGGGAGGAGAGACCCTTCGATGGTGACGGTTGCAGGCAATGATGTCGCATCGAAGCAGTGTCACCCAACCATCTTGATTATTTCAGGTGTGTACATATTGAGCCTCCGCTGTTTTTTTTTATTCTGGGGGCGTGGCGTTTGTTTTTGTTCGTTTTTTTTTTGTTCTTGCAATAACACAGCAAGTCCATCTCTGCTATTCTTTTTTTTTTGTTCTGGGGGCGGGGTGTTTATTTTTGTTCGTTTTTTTTTTGTTCTTGCAAGAACACAGCAAATCCATCTGTCCCACAGTTGGAAGTATAAAAGAGTCCGTGGTAGGATTATGTTGCGTGGTCCTTGTTTCTCGTAGTAGTCTGGTGTGGCGCATGGGGTAAGTAGTCGTGGTGGGGTAGCTTTGTCCCACCGCGTCATGCCCTGCCCGGTTCGACGTCAGCACGCAAGGCGTTGTATAGTGCGCGTTTTGTTTATTTTTTTGTTTTTTTCCGAGGACGAGCGGGTAGTGAGTGCTTGATTGCCAACGCTAGAGTATGGATTTTTCTCCTAGACTACTCTCATCCTTGGATAGAGNGGGGGGGGGGGGGGGGGGGGGGGGGGGGGGGGGGGGGGGGGGGGGGGGGGGGTAGCTGTGGTTTGTTGAGGCGTGTTGGAATTCGGAAATAGAGCGGGAATGCGGGAATGCGGGAAAACTAAGGAGCACTACGGTGTCAGAAAGTTTTGTGTGTTTTCCCTGGAGTAGAGGCAAGCCAAGGCGTACTTGAGGGAAGTGGCTCGAGATAGATAGCACCTCCGAGGAGCAGTGGACACGGGGTGGGTGCTCGATCTTGGCGCGTAGATGACTTCAGGCGGAACCAAGAGACGATGCCTTTTTTGTTCTGTTTTTGTTGAGGTACCCGAGTCAGCGCGCGGTGTGCGTGGCTTTGAAACTTGCTTCCCAGGTTGTTGCAAGCAGCAGCAGCAGCAGCAAGGGTTCATGGTCCGCGTGTTATGACGAGAGCTACGGTGGTGGGCCCTGTATGGTGCCGGTCGAATAGTGCCGGGTGCCCGGTACAGGGCCGGTGTTTTCCGCTCGCACGCACTTACTTGCTGATGTCAACACGTCGTTGGGTGGATTATTGAGTAGTGCCGGTTTCCCGTGTAGTGCCGGTTTTCGGTGCAGTGACGGTTTCCGGTGCAGTGACGGTTTCCGGTGTAGTGCCGGTTTCCGGTGTAGTGACGGTTTCCGGTGCAGTGCCGGGAAAATCCCTGGGCACATACCCGCGCTCCTACAGGACCCACTGTTGTATCTCGTGCCATGTGCCTTTTTTACTTCCGCATTCAGAAGTGAGAGGCAAGTTGAGCGCAGGGGGCAAGGCCTGCATGGCGGACACGTGTGCGTTCGCGCTTCCGAGGCGTGGTCTACAGGGGAAGGAGTGATGCAGGAGTTTATTTTGCTTGTTGGGCACAACGGGAGAGCGGCGTGTTGTGCGTGCGCGCGCGCGCTCCAAGAAATGGCGGCGGAATTTCAGCTATGAGTTGAGCACAAGAAGGGAAGTCTGAAGTCTGCTTCTTCAGGGGGACGGAGAGAATTGTCATCTGCTGCTTGCTTGCTTGCTTGCTTGCTTGCTGCTTTCGATGCGCTCGTTCTCGAACTAATAAAGATAACGGCGGAGTCACCGAAATTCGGCAGAACCTTCTTCGAAGCGTTTTTCTCTTGAGGAGTACAGACTACCTGGTAAATAAACCTTTCGGTTTTGATAGCATGCATACAATGGGGGGCTTTGGGTTATTGAGGGTTGGGGTTAGGGTCTGCGCACCCCCCCGTCCCTGAGATGTGTTTGCTCATGAGCTGAATGCTCTCGCTAAGGCGGCCACAGAAAAAGTACCGGGCTTGCTGCCCCTCCTTGTGTCCCTGTTTCCTTTGTTGCTGTCGGTTGCATGTCGCTTGTTATTATTTTGTCGCCGTTGCTACGCGTATTGTAGTGTTCTGTGTCGCGATTGTGTGCGTTCGTGTTTTTGTTTTTGCGTGCATGCGTGCGTGCGATCGCTTCATGGCTGCCAGGAGGAGCCGTTCATATATTTTTTTGTGTACATGTAACCGGGGGTTTTAAAGGAGAATAAGGTGCGCGTGTGCGTTGTTTCTGTTTGTTGCTGACTTAGAATGGTGACAAGCAGCGTGTGTAAGTTACATATTCATTTCTCTTGCTAGCACGCGCCGTTTCTGGTAGCAGCGTTCGTTTATCTTGGAATGTTGAGACGTCTCGCTTATCTTCCGTGCATACATGTGTTATTTTGCGTCCCGGAGAGTGGGCAACCAAACAAATGTCAACTACTCTCCGAGATGATGAACAAGCAAATGTGCAGGCGGCGGCAATCATCATCGATCCTGTTGTTGGTCAACTCGAAACCAAGCAACCTTACCATGTTCTTGCGCCAAGATTGTGTTGGTCGCCCTTTGTTACGCCTTCGACCCTGTACCTGTGCCGGAAATATCTTGCTCCCTCTGGACTTCTCACTCAATTCTGTTTTTTACCCTCTTTGCGCAACCCCCGCCAAGGCCCTCCGTACTCTGAAGCCTTAGCTTCAGTCTCATCGTTCGATATCCGTGGGTGGGTGGGGCTTTCATTCGCATCCCCCACCCCTTGCCCGACCGTGTCTAATACAGTTCCAACGATTGTCCCGCCGATTTTAGTTGACCGGCCATAACTTCATCAATATTAACTTTTTTCATTTTATTTTTTTTTAGTGTTGATCTCCGTCGCAAATGCCACAAGAGTTGTTCGGGGACCAAATCGATTTGAGACGTTCCTGAGAATTCGTGGTTCTCATATAGGTTTTTCCAGGCGTTTTTTGGGAGGAGGGGATGAAACGTTTCGGCCAGTATCTCGCCAAACGCTGTCATAATCATGTCGTTTTTTTTTGTTCTTGATTGCTAACGGCGGGGTTTGACCAGACGAACACGATGGCGCCCTAAAAAAATAAATACAAAGACTTTATTACTATATATACCCATTTAAAGAGGGGCACAAGATATTGTACCCCCCTTTTCCGGTCGCAAAACTAGGTGGCAACGCGTGATGTTTGGTTGTTTTAGCTTCATCGTCGGGAAACCTCGCTATTTACACTCGTCTACTTTCACAATCGTACACAATACACGTTAGTCTACAGTATGTACATACATGCAGTACAGTATGTACATACATACAGTAGTACATCACGCTCAATACCGATCTCATTGACCGGGAAACGCAGCCGGTCTGGGCGAAAAAAAAAACACAACGAACTCCCTGGAAAAAATGGCACCGACCGAAGCCAAACTCGAGGTCGTTCTTCCGAACCCCGTACATACGTACCGCCGCGATCATAGCATACACTACTTGGGGTTAATGTACTCGGATGGAGCTGGCTTACGGTGCGACTTGCATTTCTCTTGCGCCTCTACCGCCTCGGCGCCCGTAAGCCCGGCGTCGTACACCGCGTGGAAGTTGGCCACCTTCCTGCAGAACTTTTGAACAATGTCTAGGCTCAAGTTGTGTACCCCGTAGCTCTTAGAAACGTTCTCTCGCAAGCACGCGATAGTGTACTTGCAGTTCCTACGTACCCACCACTTAGATCTACCCCACACAAGCTCGATCGGGTTCAACTCGCAATGGAACTTTGGAAGCATGAGCGCAACCCCTCCGTGGCGCTTCAGCAGAACCTCTAGGCTAGAGTCGACGTTCGCAAAATCCTTTTGCGCGCGCAACACCGCCGGCATGCTCATCTTCTTGTTAGGCTCCTGGCCCGTCTTGCCCCCCGACATGGTCATACCTGGGATCCAAAGCCCCCTCTCAAACAGGATTTGCTTCATCCCCTTGACCTTGCCTACGTGATCGGTGGCGCCTGGCTCATAGAATGGATACTCTCCCTGCTGGAAGGTGAGGTGCTGCACCGCCCCTACCTTCAGTTTAGGTGTGTCTTCCAGTATGGTAGTTGCATTCTGAGGAGCTATCTCCTGACCCTTTCTCACCCCCCCGTACCCTGCGTTCATCCTAGTTACACTCGGTGCCCCCTCCTCAACGCAATCATGACACGATGACCAGTCGAAAAAACAGATGGGCCTGTGCCTCGGGAACTTGACGGCCAACAGATCCAACACATCCGCCATGTGCTCGATCATCTTCTCCCCCGTCCAGTAGCCCTCCTTGTTCTTGCCGTACTCGAACTTGTAGTACGTCGAGAACTTGCGGTCGTCGCCCTCGCCCTCGAAGTAGAGCATGTTGATGTCGCGGTACTTTTCCGGCCTGGTGTGATCACCTGCTGCGTGCTTTTCCTCCGAAATGCGGCAGCGCTCGCGCCGCAGATCTTGGGCCTTGTCGATGTCGTCTTGAGTGCCCTCGACGAATCCGACGTCGCCCACGATGGTGCCGGAAATCATGATGCCCTGTCCTTCTCCCTTCTTTTTCAGCCCGTGCATCATCGGCGGCCACCACGCCTTGCTCTCCCCGTCGTGGGCCCTGTAGATGCACTCGTCCTGGTAGCAAAATATCGCTCTTCTGCCATCGGCGTACTTTTTCTTGCTGGTGACCCTCGCTCGTAGATCCGGATGGAACTCGGAGAGGGTTTCTGCGAAGGCATGCACGCAAACCCAAACACGCCCGTCCTCCTTCATGTCCCTCGGCTGCGTTTCCACCTCCCAGGATCGAACTTCCTCCATGCTCGCGTCGATCCAGATCTCCGTGTAGTCGCGATGCTCGAAGTAAGCGGGGAGATACGTCTCGACCCGGTACTTCAGCACGTCTTCACGGTCATGACCGTCGTATGCTTTGCGAGCTTGCGCAGAGCCTCTCTCCTACACACACCCCTGTTGCTCTGGCGCTTGAGAAACGCCGGTCGCCAGTCCTGCTCATGTTTCTCCACCTCTTGCGCCGCATCCAACATCGCGCTGGAGAGGTCCCGCACTTCCAAGCGGCCGCAGGTCACCTGGCCAAGCTCGATTCGCTCTCTGTATCTATCCAACATTGCGCGCAACCTCTTCCGGCCGAAGGTTCCCTTCGGTCGGCCAGCCCCTTCGTATCCTGGGCGCTTTGGAGGTGGTGTGAGGATCTCAGCCGCAGGCTGACAGTCTCGCGGCCTTTTTCCCCGCGGCGGCGGGGGTGTGTCGTTGCTGCCACGCCTCGCATCTTCTGTGGAGAGAACGGCGCTGCCGCTAGAAGAAGATGGCCGCCAGGCAGCAGCCCACTTTGCCTCGGCCGACCAGTCACGTGCCTTGGTTTGTCCCTTTGGGTACTTGATGTAGTCGCTGCGCCACATGCTGCTGGACCCATCCGACAGGTCTGCTGTCAGCTGGAGACGATACTTTTTCGCGCTCTTCACTTGAGTTACAAGGGTCAGCGTACCACCACGCCTAGTCAGGGCGTCCCTGATGGCCGTCAGCGCCTCGAGGCGAAGCGTGAAGGTCATGGGGCGTGCAGGGCGTCCACCGCCAACTTTTTGTTTTTCAGCCGTTGGGGCTGTTGTGGACATTTTTTTGAAAAAATCGGTTTAGGTTTTTTTTCGGGGCCTGCCCCAAAAGGTTCGGAAATGGAACCAACGCCATAAAATAGAACAGAAAGAGAGCTTCAATTATCTGCAATTTTTTTCGGTCGCAACCCCGTGGTTGTCGAGATATGGAGGATTTGGTGGGATGAAGTACCTTAGGTGGCGATGGTAATAGGCCCATAACTTTTGATCCAGAGCGTTGCGACCCATTTTGAAAGGCTTTTTCGAACGCCGCTGGCGAGAGCTTTCCAACGCATATTTGCTTGTCGGTCAAAATTTTGGGGCACGTGTTTATTTTTATTGTCCCGCCCCAAAACTGTCAGACAATCGTTGGAACTGTATGCTGATCTCGAGCTGCAGTGCAAAACTCGTGGCGCCTCGAGTACGGTTCAGTGTGGAATCGCAAATCATGAGCCGTCCCCGAGTTTGAGCAGCTTCCGCCTCCTGTGGCCGGCAAGAGTGGACCTTGACTGTTCCTTGCCTGTTTCGTCATCGAAACGGCCGGTTGAACAGCAATAGACGGCCCTGCGTGCTGCGCGCCACATTTTGTTATTTTTTTGGCGTTTGTTCTTGAGTGACCGTTGTGCACATGCGGCGGCTGCTGCCGCTGTTGTTGCTGCTGTTATGCTCGGAATGTGCTGCAATGGTCGTAAGGTTATCGTAGTCAGGTTTGACGCCAGTCTGCTCGTTCGTGTAGCGGTAGCAGTGCGCATCTATCGCGACGGCAAGCGTTCGTCCGTCGTACTAGTTACACAGATAGTCGTGTGATTCTTTGTTGTCACTTCATATCACAAAAACAGAGAAAGTCTCCACAGTTCGGAAAAAACGGCTGCTGCTGTACGCCGAGGTTGCTACTGGGAATGCTCGGAAATGTGGTGCACTGGTCGCAAGGTTTTCGTTGTCAGGTTTGACAACAGTCTGCTCGTTCGTGCAGCGGTAGCGATGGGCATCTATCGCGACGGCAAGCGCATTGAGATATTAGTTCGTCCGTCGTGCTTCTATCTAATCTACACAGATAAGAGGGTCCGCTTCGCCACGCAGAAAACAGTTGTTTTTCGAGTCTTCTACCGCTGGATATGATGCTACGATGTATCGGGTATAGCTGTAGTTGAGCTTGAGGGATAGGGTCTGCGGCAGGACATTATATGCGAGGAGTTGACGCCTTCCTCGCGTAACGATGCGCATCTCCAACGGCAAGCAGAATGAGGTACGTCATCATGATGTTCTTGTGACTACAAGTTCAAGTTCGCCCGCGGGCGTTACTGTTCTTGCCGAGAAAAAGACTAAATAAACTTCTACTACGTACGTACCAGTCAGTCCGTGTACCCGGCTACTGCATGTGAGGTAATGGGTGCTGCCCCTGCTGTTCGCTGCGGTACACGGAAAGCTTCCGGTGTGTTAGAGAGGCAAAAACGCCTTGTGTCTTCACTTCCATCTTCACTTGATTCCTTAGCTCCGCTCTCATCTACTCATAATTGTTTGTTCATTTTTCCTCCGTATTGCAGGGGGATGGATGTGGATGCAGGATTAATTACTTCGGAAGAAAGCGTCTTCCTCAAGCGACGCCCTGTCACCGTGCAAAAATCGCCACAGTAGTAGTAGGTGTCAAACTCAAGGCGGGTCCGCTCTCGATCAGATCCCTATCTCCTAGACTACACGCGCACTCACATTTCATTACACTCAGGGTGAAAAAGTCCTCCCTCCACTGCTAAAAACGGGCCCTGCCTGGTGCCAGGTGTCAGTCAGTGCAGCCCGGCTTCTTCTGTGTGTGTACAGATGAACAGTTCTACGAATCCTCTCACGCTGCCACTGCTGTGGCAAAGTTAATTAGTCCATACAACCTCAAGTAATAATGTAATTTCCAACTTTTAGGAGTTAGGAGACGAACGAGTTGGTGGGGAGTTAGTTCTACATGGACAACATTTATTTGACGCAGGGGGGCGTTCTAGTCTATATCACAACCCCTTCATCAATAATCGCATCTAATAATGATAGTCCACGACGACGACGAGGAGGAGGATGGATGTCGAACGATACGTTTGTCTTCGGAAAGCTATCGGTTCCCACGCCGCCCGGCCATGCTTTCTGCTGTGGAGTAATCGAGATTTATTTGAAAATTGACATGTATTGTGTAGTACTAGTCTATCCAACTAACTGTTGAAGCGGTGTGTGTGATGTCTTGCATGTATGAATGTGTCATCTACTCTGTGTACAGCTTTGTCGTGCTCGGTGAGCGAGCGTGTCGCGTTGTGTGCCCTCGACATTATTGACCGCTAAAAAACTGGAAAGCTTCAGACAGGCAACGCGACGATACTCGTCGAGTTGCTATCACAATACATGTATATTATTTTACGGCGGTGGTCTATCTTCAGTAGTCTACATCCTGTACAGTAAGTAGCGGTAGACCTAAAGAATATTTCAAACAATGAGAAGAGAGAACGGAACGGTTTATATGTGAAGACAACAACAACTAACATGTGCGTGCATGAAAACTAGGAGCAAAGTTGTGAGTGAGTGAGTGCGGCTCTACCTGCAGTAGCTACTATTATTGTTGCTGCTCGGGTGTGGAGTGGGCGAGAAGCAAACGAGTCACTACAATCGCATTGTACGACACAATACAATTCCTCTCGAGGACGCGTGGTCAATGGTTTAACCGCTAAGAAGGCATGCAAAACATAAGAGTACGCCCCCCCGCCCCCCGGGACCCATCACAAGTAATAAATGCTCGCTTGGAATACGCCACAACGAAGAGGATGGATGCATGGTCTAAACGAAATGAATGATACATTTTCGGAAAACTTTCGACGAGACGGCTTCAACGCCACCGTCTTCGACGCTCGCTGTGTTTCTTTCTGCTGTTGAGAAATTGAGCTTTGAAGGTCGGTCCAGGGGGTGGGTGTGTTACCTTGTGTCGTCCTATCTATTACTCGGTATCTTCTGCACACAGCACATACATACTATACACGGGCTCCCCATTTTTGTGGACTACCGTACGTAATAGCCGGAGAGTTGGCACCGGCCGGAGATATGACACCGGTCGGAGAGATTGCACCGGAGTGCGAGAAAAAGAACGAGAAAAAATCATTTATTTCGATGTTAGGCACCGGGGTCGTCGGTGAGATCGCACCCGGTGTGATCTCTCCGACCCCCAAATCCAAGATTGATTGAGCTCCTTTTCAGCTGCCGGAATGAGGTACATATACATACATACATACGTACCTATTACACGTGGGGACGGTGTCAGTCAGCGGACGCGGGATGACAGCTCTTCTCTATTTTTTATTGGTGGTATGGAAGTTGCCAACCGAATGCTACATACACTCAATCAACCAAACACACAACAAACAACGTAGACTACAAGCCGCACCCTACCCCACCTTACACAGCCCGAAGAAACTTTTTTTTTGCCTTCCGACAATTTATTGCAGATGTACCTCAGAAAACTTGTAGTACTGCTGCGTACGTGCTACTGGTATTCGTAGAAGAAGACCGAAACGAAAGAGGGAACAAACAACAATTGACATCTTGTGTACTGATACCACCTCAGATGGAAACGACATCGTTTGTTGTTGTTGTCAAGCAATAGCCAAACTCGCATCAAACACAAGACAACTCGCTGCATGGAAAGCTATACGTATCAGCCTACCTACATTGTTATGCCGGTGAGCTTCCAACCAGCAACAACGGTATCTACACGTTAGTATTATTTTGTTTGCCTTCCGACAATAAATTGCAGATGTACCTCAGAAAACTAGTGAGTGAAGAAGACCGTGTGTGTGGGTTTCCTACACTGGTATCAATACTACTATCGTACGGTACCGGTCGGGGAGATGGCACCGGCGTGCGTGCATACAACAACACCTGTTTCATTATTGGGGATGGCACGGGTCGGAGAGATCACGGGGGTGCCTTGAAAATTCTAAACGAAATAATTTAATTGCTTTTTGGTAAGATGCACAGCATAACATACACTATGCTACGAGCCAGCGCTGACTTTGTAGCATAGTGGATATGCTTTACATCTTAACATAGTTCCGCACCGGGGTCGGAAAGATGGCACCGGGGTGCGAAAAAAACCCATCGCACCCGGTGCGAACTCTCCGACTACCACCGTACTTGACATAAGATAACACCTCCCCTGGACCGATTTTCAAAGCTCGATTACTCCACGACAAACAAGACGCATAAACGAAACGATACATTTTCGAGAAGCTCTCGACGAGAAGGTTTCAACGCCGCCGTTTTCGGCGCTGTGACTGTACTTGCAGTTGAGAAATCGAGCTTCGAAAATTGGTGGGGTAAGGGGGTGTGTTATCTTGTTGTGTCATATTCGGTATTACGGCAAAGAAAGAGCTAATAATGCGAGAAAAAAATATCGTATTCTTACAAGTATGAGCATGAAGATAGAAATAATAGTAAGGGGTATACATTGAGTGAAACGTTTTAGGACTTTAGTGCTAACATCTTCAATTGTCGGAGGGCAATAATAACAAAAAAAAATACTGATAATGTACACACACACACACACGAAAGACTGACGTATTTTCATTGGTCAGCCGGTTAGCGCGGTCGATGCTAACATTAAAACACACACGAAAAAAAAATCCCTGAAAAGCGTAGTACTTTACATGCATGCACTGGAAGTTTGCACGCGTCTCACCACGAAGAATGATAGACGAATTATTAATGGGTGTTAAGTCAACAATAATATTGTCCTATATCTTATCTACATGAATGCGACGGAAGGAGCCCTTGACACGACCCAACTAAACGACCACCTGAAATAAATGTTCACTTGCTTGCTGCATGATACCCACAATTATTTGTCTACGGCGGCACCGTATGTAAATACCATGCGCGTACGTACGGTAGAGTGTGCATATATATGCATAGGAGCCGTGGCTACACTTTGTTTGATAGTAACTCTTTAGAACTAACTGATGATGTTGAACGTAGCAAGGCTCGAGTTCTTCACGCGAGCAAGGCTAGGTTGCTCACCCCGCATCTACCCTAACCCTCACCCTGACCTAACCCTAGCCGTCACCCACGGCCGAAGCACGGCCTAGCGGCCGCGAACTGGGCAACACGCGGCGCAGCCGCGTGCCGCCCAGATCTACTATAATATCAATCAATGTGTAAACATTACTACTACTGATGATGATGCATATTATTTACGCACCCGTCCATTCTTCGCACATTTATTTTCTAACCATCCATCTGTCTTGGCCCGTAGCGAGAAGGCACCATCATCTCCAATGACCACAACAACAACATCTATCTCCTGTCTTCTGTGGTTGTACAAGTAGCGCGCGACTTCAGGCTGGTGCGACACATTCATCCCATCCATGGTCTACCTAGTTGAAACCAGAGGCTGCTTGGTTGTAGGGGACCCTTCTCCTTGTAACAACAACGTAGTAGGTAGACCGGAGAAGCGTGCATGCATATGGCATGTACATGTATGTACTGCTGTAGTACTACGGATGGATGGATGTTACACGTACTGCAGCTAGCTGCAGCTTGAACTGAGAGTTTATGCATAAAAACAGCTCTGCGTTCTTTAGGAAATAAATCACGACGCTCTGTCTGGGCCAGAACAATGGAGGGCGTTCGGTCGGTCGTTCGTTCCCACCGACGATGACCGTATCATAGGCATAATAATACGTTGATGGCCACGGTCGTCGAGTCGAGTCTCCTTCCTCGTAGCCGATTGATTGATTCGTCCGGTAAAACCACGCCAACGTGATCTTCCTCCTCCTCCTCCTCCTCCTCCTCCTCTAGTCGCGGGGAAGGGAGCAAGAAGACAAGAAGACCGCTGGCTGCGCTGCCGACAAAAAAAAACATCGAGGACGCTGCAGGAGGAAAAGGGGGCTCCTCCAGCGTGGTAGTCTAATGTTCCAGCAACAACAACAACAACAGAGAAAAAAACTATTAGATAGACTATAGGTAGTCTTTCTGTGCGTGTATATTTCAGCCAAGAGTTTACTTTTCTGTCGACGTTCCGTTTTCATGCCAGCAACCGACGGATAGTATTATAGATCAGACACGACTAGTCTAGTAGTCTTGTGCTGCTGCCGCTGCTGCTGGAGAGGCCTTGGCTCTCCTTCAACCCAACAGGCTTTCTTGTTCTCTCTGGCGCTTGGGAAAAGTAGTATTTAGCCAGTGGTGTAGGCGGAGGGTTCATGGGTGGTCACAACAGCAACAACAAGTGGCAGGCGCCATGTGCTTCGATTGACCTGTGCAACAAACAACAAGCACATTCTTCGACGCTGGGGAAGTTGGAATTTTCCGTGACTAAAAAACCAGCTGCGTCTCCAACAACTCTGGCTATTGCTTCAATGATAGTGTGCAATCTCGCCGATTGATGATTGATGATGATCTGCTGAAATGAAGACTGCGACTAGAGGAATGAGGTCTCAACGACTGATGTTGTCTGTGGCGTAGTAGGTAGTCCACGCGTAACACATTATTTGATTTGTATCACGATGAGCAGCAGCATCAGCACCAGCAGCAAGCAGCTAGCACACAATTTTCAACAACAATTCAACACTTTTGACGGTTTCCTATCATTTGAAAGTAGACTAAATCATACCCCCCGCGCGGACCCTCCCTGTCTGTGCTGCATGCTGCTGCCGCTGTGCTGCCTGAGAGAGAGTCTTGCGACAACAGCAACAACGAACGATAGGTTTTCAGAGCGTGTGTTTTATCGTGAGCGTGTGATGGTGTCCTTTCCGTGTCCAACGATAGTTTTTCAGAGCGCGTGTGTTTCATTTAGCGTGAGCGTGTTAGGGTGTCCTTTCCGTGTCCCTTTGTTTTCTGGACTCTTCCTATGATAAATGGTATGCACACACACCAACAACGACGACCGTGTCTGCGGGGATTGCTTGTAGTAGTGTAGGTCCGCAAGAAATACAAAAGCATTCATCCCGTCCATCTTGTCTTGCGAGAGAGAAGTGAAAGTATGAAGAACGAGATAATAATCGGTGAGGGTCATGCAGCATTATTATTCTTTGCTGCCGCCGGCCTCTTTTATTTTTCTCTTTAGTACTACAATGACTTCTTAATAATTTTGGGTTTTGTAGGCTGTCACCCGCTGCTGTCAAAAACCCTGCTTGCGCGCCTTCCTCTGCGGCCCCCACACTCCTACCACTGCCTACCATCATCATCAGCTGCCGAGGAAAGCTGCTGGCCGCCCCTTATCCACTCGGTCAAATCAGGTAAGAAGGCTTAAGGAGAAGCAGCAGCAGCGGCAGCAGCAGCGGCGCGTGTTTTCGAGAGCCGTCCATCCATCCATCCGTCATCATCTTGTTCCTTGATTGCGTTTGGGTGATGAAAGATGATGATGAATGCATGGCGTCCTCCTATGACGGTAGATACATAGTTGTCGGAACGTGTTGTGTTCAGAGGAAGGAGCGTTGTAACTGCGAGAGAAGGTAACCAATAATTTTTGCTACTGCTGTTGCATCACCCTATCTACTACTGGTTTGCTTTCTCCTGCCTGTGTTGTGTGAACAAGAAGAGCCGAGGCTGACGATGTGTATAGAGTGTCCGTCCTCCAATGTCGTGTAAACGGCAGCGTCCACCAGCAACAACCGTAGCAAGGTTGGGCCTCTCACAAAGCGCCCATGGCCAGTCGGGGCCGCTGATGCTTTCGATCAACCAAGGCAAGTATCGCATGGCTCCGGGCGCGGTGATTTGCTCTACATCCAACTCCCCCCACAACACAGCGTGACGTCCCCACATCGATCGCCTCCTAGTCTTACAGCAGCGGGGTCTGTAGTCGATGCGCAGATTGATGAGCTACATGACGAACTGCACAGCTGTTGTTGTAGGACGCGCGGGACCTACACTGCTGTGCGTATGCACATCATGCTGGCGGCGGGGGTCACCAATCCCACAACGGCGAATACGAGTGTCGATCAGTGTCCACTGCTGCTGCTGCTGCTGCTGCTGCTGCTTCTGCTGCTGCTGTGTAATGGCGAACCACCTCAAATCAAGTTGTCGAAGCGTCTTTTTTTTCCCCCTTCCTCATGACACACAACTTTTTTTCCGCGCGAGATTTTTTACCACGATTACAGCTGTGTCGTTAATCGCTGGTTGGGGTCCATGCGTCGGGTGAGTGAGTAAAAACGTTCAAACCTTGATTGTCGTTGGTTGCATGGGTGTGTAGAGTATAGGTACAACTCGTATTGCTGAGCGCGATCGATGATTGCCTGTATTGTGGATGCCCATGACGACGAGCCAATCAACTAATAAAGTCTACCTACAATGGTAGACTGCATGTGGACTAAAGCAGTAGTGTACACATTGATTGTAGATCTTTAGGCCTAACGCGTTCTAATTGGTGGTCGGGCGTTGTTCGGCGTTGGTTGGCGGCCGATTCCTATCCAGCGCCCTTTCCCCATTCCGCATTCCAAGCACGCGGCTGCGCCGCGTGCCGCCCAGTTCGCGGCCGCTAGGCCGTGCTTTGGCTGTGGGTGAGGGTTGAGGTTAGGGTAGATATGGGGCGAGCAACAAGGACAGCAGGCGGATAGATCCATATATACCTCATGCATGCGTCGTACATACACGAAGACATAGCATTCAATCTGTGCCCTTGCTGGTGGTTGAGATGCTCTCGAGAGAGGCTCGCACGACGTATGTATACAGTAGTTGCATGCAACGCGACTGTGCCTGTGTGTGCCGTATTACCAGCGTGGGTTGCCGACAAATACGCAAAAGAGTGCAGCTGTGTCAGCTCAGTCGCCACGAACCAGCAGCGTACCGACGGCGGTTGTGGCCGTTTGCTTTCTAACGAGTGCACATAACGGTCGCCCCGGTGGTCTAGTGGGTAGCCTCGCAGCCTGGTATGGGCCAGGTCGTGGGTCCGGCAGAGTGAGTTTTTTTC
Organism: Ectocarpus sp. CCAP 1310/34; assembly: GCA_902602495.3. Classification (NCBI taxonomy): domain Eukaryota; class Phaeophyceae; order Ectocarpales; family Ectocarpaceae; genus Ectocarpus; species Ectocarpus sp. CCAP 1310/34. Next base: position 50,290 of record CACKRE030002495.1, on the reverse strand, counting down.
TCGCTAATTAAATCCTGGTCTTCGTTGGAAGCGACGCGCTGCAAAGCTCGTTGTTAGTGAACTTCATCGACTTCATAATTACCCTTCTCGCGATAAAAATATCTCAGGCAGGAACCGCAGGGGGTCACACACGAGCACAAGAGGAAGGTCAACAAATCATTTTTTTTTTTTTGCCACGCTCTCCCCCTGTGGTGCTTGCCTTGTTAGTTTTATCGCGAGAAGGGTTCAGCCGTCCTTTTTTTCCCCTCTTCCATTCATTGTGATGCCCAACTATGCTTACTCACTTCCTACTTGCTTTGTGCACAGTTTTTTTTTTTGTTTATTTTTCTCCCATCATTGGACTCTGTCGTCTGACCCTCTGGCCCCTATCCTCCACGTCTTAGCTAGACGACCCAACCGGGGTCACATAGGAGGGGGGGATTGCACCCCCTCCTGTGGTTCATGTCTGAGGTGTTTTGATCGCGAGAAGGGTACAGCAATTCCTTCCCTCGCGACTTACGAAGTCGTTTATAGTTTACTATCCAACGAGCTTTGCAGCGCGTCGCTTTCATCCTAGACCAGGATTTATTTAGTGAGAAAAAGGCTTTCTCTGCCGGGACTCGAACCCATGACCTGGCCCTTATCAGGCTGCGAGGCTACCCACTAGACCACCGGGGCGACCGGTTTTCATCTGTATACCATATTATCGCTTCCAACTGTTTTTGGTTACCGGGAAAAAATCCCGGAAAAAACAACTCCGGAGAGAATCGAACCCACAACCCGCCGCCAGGGAGATGCTCGTTCGTCGTGCAGACCACCACATATCTCCAAGAATATTTGGACCGCACATCGCCCAGGAGCGCGATATTTTCCGCTGAAACGCAAGCAAAAGGATCTGTCTCTCGCGAAGAACGTATGTACGCGTAGGCACGAGAGACGTGCTCAATGCTAGTCTTCTAGCGGAAAGCATTGATTGATGGGAGGGGGCGTACTCTTTAGTCTGTCTATCCTAGCGATATCCCTTCCCGCCTTTTCAACCCAACTCCTATGCCCCAGTACAGCTACCGTCCTTTCCTCTCTATTCCATGCCTCAAACATCTCCCTGTACGCCCCATCTTTTTTTCCCAGCTCAGTCACGTACACTTCCCTCTCCTTGTACCACGGACATTCCGCGACTACATGAACACGGTCTTCGCATTCGAAGCCGCAATCACATTTGAACTCGCTATCTTCGTCGTTTACCGTCTTATGTCTTCGTCCACGTTCTCAAAGGTCTATGTACCCGGTCCTGAATTTGACTTAAGCTTTGTTCCTGCATCCATTGGTCCATGTAGGTAATCTTTGAGCCCTATTCCTTTTCCTTCAACATTCCGTACACTTCTAGACCCTCCTTATCCTTGGATTCTTTCCTTAGATTCTGTTGTTCTCTCTCGGCACAAGCAACAGATATCTTCTCCTTGAACCCCTTTAGACCCTCCTGTTCCAGCGTTTCATCTTCGTCAATGTCGAGCCCCTTCCATACGTCCTCTACAACCTTGACCCATTCCGTGGATTGTCTACCCCNCCTGCATCCATTGGTCCATGTAGGTAGTCCTTGAACCCTATTCCTTCCTTCAACATTCCGTACACTTCTAGACCCTCCTTATCCTTGGATTCTTTCCTCAGATTCTGTTCTTCTCTCTCGGCACAAGCAACAGATATCTTCTCCTTGAACCCCTTTAGACCCTCCTGTTCCAGCGTTTCATCTTCGTCGATGTCGAGCCCCTTCCATACGTCCTCTACAACCTTGACCCATTCCGTGGGTTGTCTACCCCTCTTTTTGTTTGCCCACTTCGCCTCCCATACAATTCTCGGCAACCTCTCCTCTCCCATCGTGCACATGTGATACTGCCATGTCAGCTTCCTCGCGTCTCTTCCCGACCGTAGGGATTGGATCCCCAATTCTGCCCTCACGGCTGCATTACTTGTGCGCGTGGAGCATCCTAGGATGATTTTCGCTGCTTTCATCTGCGCCGCCTCGAGTTCTTTCACTACCTTCTTATTTCCTTCCCATACTTCTCCGGCGTACCCTAGCGGCGGGACGATTATGCTCTTCAAAACCGTCAATTTGATGCGTATATCGAGGTGCCGGTTTGCTTGTATTGGATGCAGCTTCCCTGCTCGTGCTTTGCCCTTTTCCGCTACCTTGGACATGTGTGCATTCCACGAGCAGTCTTTTGCGATCTCTACTCCGAGGTATGTGTACTGGTCCACTACTGCAATTTCCTCGATCCCCATTTNCTTCAAAACCGTCAATTTGATGCGTGTATCGAGGTGCCGGTTTGCGAGTATTGGGTGCAGCTTCCCTGCTCGTGCTTTGCCCTTTTCCGCTACCTTGGACATGTGTGCATTCCACGAGCAGTCTTTTGCGATCTCTACTCCGAGGTATGTGTACTGGTCCACTACTGCAATCTCCTCGATCCCCCACTTCCATCTATGTTCTACTGGTTCCTCCTTGTTCTCGTTGCAAACCATGACGGCACTCTTCTGAACGTTGGCAGACAATCTCCACTTGTCAGTAAACTTCTTCGCCGCGTCAATTTGCAGTTACAGTCCGTCAGGGTTGTCCGACATACCGACAAAAGCATCCGC
>CACKRE030002495.1:34042-46101 GCA_902602495.3 Ectocarpus sp. CCAP 1310/34 | reverse complement strand
TCGTCTCCCAAACGCTCAACTTTCCACCGGAACACTTTCCTCTGTTTCTTTCGCTCCATCTTTCCAGATCGGTCGATGTTTGCCTATATGAACAAGTGGTCGGTCGAACCTATATCTATTGCACTTACGTGCAGCTCCATCTTTCTAGATCGGTCGATGTTTGCCCATATGAGGAAGTGGTCGGTCGAACCTATATCTATCGCACTTACGTGCAGCTCTGGGATCTGTGTGCTCCCCCTATTTACCAGAATGTAGTCGAGGATCGAGTATTCATTGCAAACTGCCCGTTGCCTGGTGAACTCCGGCTTGTCGCATTCCCTCCTACCGTTCAACCCCATCAGCTCGTTGCTTCCCAAAAATTCAGGCATCCTCACTCCGTTGTCATTCACTTTGTCTTCTCCGTGCTGCCCGATCGCCTGTCCTCTAGTGGAAGCTTTCCCTACTCTGGAGTTGAAATCGCCCACCATGACATCTTCTCCCTTCCTACTGAACCTCTGGACAAATAGGTGGCGTGTTCTTGAGATAGATCTTCTGATGGCTCTAGCGCTTTTGTGACCACGGACTAGAGCTCCTTTGCGAGGTTGTGGGATTAGCAACTGACACGACCTTAATGTGAAGACAACAACAACAACAACAACAACAACAACATCAACAACACGAAAGAGTCGGAGAGAACCCACCCCCGCCGTGTCGTTACCCCTTTGTTCGAAAGAGGCCGGTTTTCTTTTCGCCGTTCGGGGTTTTCGTTGTATGACGAAGAAATTGGCTTTCGTTAGTAATGGCCCTAATGAGCGTAGCAGTATGTAGATAGGAGGGTGGGAACACAACCGATACCCCTCAGGAAAGCCCCGGACGAGATGTATCCAAAACTGCAAACTGCCCCTTGTCAGCAGTGGTGCCCCCCCTGCCTTGGTTGTGGAGAAATACGCTGACGCTCACACGGAGGTGCCATCTTTCGGACATTTCGCGTTCTCCACTACCATTTTTTTCTTTTTTCTTACCGATACCCCTATTTATTGTTGTCTTCACAGTACAAACCGTTCTGTTCTCTCTGCCCAGTACCTTCCTGTGTCCGTACTACTAGTTTTATTCTTGAAGTCGTTCGTGGTCACAGGCTAACTTACCCCCCAAAAAGGTTCTTCGTATACAAAACTTAAAATGGACCCGAAGGGTTCGCAAGCAATTATAGTTTACGTATTTTGGTGGCAAACGACACAACCGGATATACCGCTGGCCGAAAGAGCGACTCAGCTCTGGGTACATCTTATTCAACAGCGTGAAATGAACCCAGATGATTGGTCAAGGCCCACTTTTACCGCGCCGCGTCGTGATAAGCGCGGGGCATTGTTGTTGTTGTTGTTGTTGTTGTTTTTCTTCACATTAAACACGTGTCAGTTGCTAATCCCAAAATCTAGCAAAGACTCGGTCCGTGGTCACAAAAATGCTAGAGCCATCAGAAGATCTAATAAAGAACACACACACTATCGGCAAGAAAAGGGTACACAAGCCCGAGGAGGTACACCTACAATCAATCAATCCCTGCAGCGCGTTTGCGTGCTCACAACCGAACTACACGCCCACACACTACAGCTCGACTACAGCAGCAGTATCACCCCCCTTGTCCCGCATTTCACCAAAATGAATGTTTGTCGTCTACAGCGTATTGCTGTCTGAAGTGCTGTCAGAATAAGTCCATGGACATACAATGAAGAAGAACACCCAACCAGAGCCATCATTGCAATTGACAATCACCCGAATCTATCCAGATCATCTGTGTTAGGCACAGCAGTGTAAACATCGACACTGACTAGGAATCGTTCCACATTGAACGGGTCTTCCACGATGCAGGTACACAATTAAGGCACTCGGGTTATCCGCGCCATCTCTGCCGCGTCTCTCTACAAAGCCAGTGACGTCATCACACACACCCGACACCTGAAGACTATTCAGGAAAAAAAAGGGAAATAGTTGACAACACAGGAGATGTTTTTCTGTGCGCCACGGTTCGATGCCGTCCGCCTGCTCCGGTTCCGCTGCTCCGGTGCCGCTGCTCTGGTGCCTNCATCTCTGCCGCGTCTCTCTACAAAGCCAGTGACGTCATCACACACACCCGACACCTGAAGACTATTCAGGAAAAAAAAGGGAAATAGTTGACAACACAGGAGATGTTTTTCTGTGCGCCACGGTTCGATGCCGTCCGCCTGCTCCGGTTCCGCTGCTCCGGTGCCGCTGCTCTGGTGCCTCTGTGGCCACTCCTAGCACGACCAAACTCGACCCGCTCCGCTTCGTACACCCTCTCGTTGCTGTCCTTCCCAGTCGGTTCCTCGCTTTCTCCCGCGTTGCACTTAGGGTTCTTGGTCTGAAAATTCTCACGCCGAAGGGTCAACCAGCCCAATCAGCTCGTCGCCATCTGTCCCCTCCTCATTTGATGGCAGAACCAGGTTACTGAGACAGTACAGCTCCCGCCAGCAAACCTAGGGCCGTGTACATAGTGCCCGTCCACCTTTCTGATGACGTCTGCCTCCGCGCACAATGATGAGATGGGCATTGCTGCCTACACCGACGGCCTGGAGGTCCGCGCATCTGCACCTTTGTACCTGACGCACCATTGCCGACCCAACTCCAACACTACGCACGCCTCGCGGCGGGTGCGCCGCAGCAAGAAGGTATCGGTCCCTTGAGGGTGAGTCTAGCCTTGCTCGCTAGAAATATCCCCCCCCTCGATATGGGTCATGCCTACGCACAACCTTCCCGAGGCAGCGAGTTGAAGAAGGGGCATACCCTACCGCGGCTACACTCTTCTCCGGAAGTGGTCCGCTGATTTCGGAAATGTACCGGAAATGAGACCCTTTCATCAACCATTTCCACTTAGTTCCTCCGTGGGGGTCGTTTCCCAAACCCTTGTCCGCTCCAACCATGGGGTACCAAACATGACAACTCTTCCCGCCAAAAAACAACCATAGCAGCCGGGGAGATATCGGCCATAACGGAGTTTCCGCAAATGCGAAACAACCAACCATCAAGCGCTTCCCGCTCGAAACAGGTAATGGACGGCAAACGCACGTTTGGAGAAAGAAAGCAACCAGAACCTGCAGTACCTATCTTGCCTGTGCGTATGACATATTGCGAAAAACGGGTCGCGCTTAGAACGCGGGACAGAAAAATCATTGGTTGAGATGCGTGCACTGTTGTGCCGATGTTTTTTTTTTTTGTGGCGGCGTGGTGGCGGCGAGCTCGTGCGGCCGCAGAGCGGGGAGGAAGGACAAACACACACACACACACGTCGATGCGAACTCGCGATGTGTTCAAACGTCATGGGCTACTGATCGACCAACTTCCACCAGGGCCAATCGGTTGGGATCTCTGCGACAACGATAGTAATGAGGGTAATTCTTTTGGGAGTGACGAAGACGAAGGAAAGGGAAAGGGGAGAAAGGAGGATGACGACGATGGAGCAGGAAAACATGAAGGAATGGAAGAGAGCAAAGGGTTTGAGCCAGATGACCTTCCCCACAACAAGAAACGTAGGGCTAGGGAAGAACTGCCCAGAGATTCTTCTTGTCGAAATGAGGATCAGAATGATGGTAGCGAAAACAAGGAGGACACTGGTGAAAGTACTCCTAAACGAACTCGAGTACTAGGTAATAGCCTTGGTAGACGCGTGCATTTTTCGTCTGTTGCTGCTGTTTCTGTTTTTAATCCGAAGGATAGTTTAGCCTCCACCATGCTGCCCCCTCACGGGGTCCCAGTTCATGGTAGATAGAAGTGTTTTGTGTTTTCAACCGCACTAAGACTGACGTCTTTTCATTGGTCAGCCGGTTAGCGCGGTCGATGCTAATAATAAAGACACACACACACACACATTCTTCGCCTCTTTGTCCTGTTTACTCCGTTACTCCCATGCCCTGGTGCGTAGTGCCTGGTGCTTGTACGTTACCCTTTGATTTTTTCCTTTGGGCGGGTGTGGGAAGCGTCCTCCTTTATTTTTGCTTTTGTTTTTTTTTGATCGGTTTCCGAGGGCTATTTTCTCGAACGGTCGGTGCGATAGCTGTTCTTTACTTTTTCCGAGTGGTTTGTATCCTATTTTGGTTTTCTTTCCCCGCGGCGTCGTATGTGCCGGGTTTTGAGACCACGGGCTCCCCATTTTTTTTTGTAGACTATATAGAGCTAATATGAGAAACAACAACACATTGGGTATTCTACTCCACAAGCAAGACACTGCTGCAGTGTCGTCCAACTCCTCCATCACCCTCCCTACCGGTAGAGACAGTCTTTGCGTTTGTTTTTCATCCCACTCAAGACTCAAGACTCACGTGTTTTTGTTCTTCGGTCAGCTAGCTGGTAGGCGCGATCGATGCTTACTCAAGCGAGACATGCATACTCACCACAATAGACACAAACACACACACACGGTTTTGAAACACGTACGAAGCGCGTCTTCTTGGAGGACTCTCTGCTGGGGTCCATTTATTTGTATTTCTTGAGCGGTGTACTGTTCCCCTCTTTGGGGGGTAGTTAGCCTGTGATCACGGGGGAAGGCGTCCGCGTCGGGTGGACCCGATACAGAACTGAGCGGAGACCGGAACAGTTTTTTTCTGTGAAGAAGTCAACAAGAAGCAATGAATTCATTGCTAATCTATCTTAAAGACTATTTTCTTATAATAGATATGAGATGGATTCGTTGGGTGATACTCAGAAAACAACAACAACAACGCCAACACATAACAACAAGCACGCACGAAGGCACGCCCACACACCGTCGTCACCATCAATCATCAGAAAGGAAGGAGGGAGCGGCGACGAAGGAGCTTCGGTTTGAAGGAGCTGTGCAACAACGTAATCCGGTACTGTCGCAAATCACTATCCCATACCAAGCTAACACAGTCACGAACTGGACTATCCAAGCGATTGCGTGTACAGTAGGTTGCATAAGATTCGCACCCCCTGAACCGATGTTCGAAGCTCGATATCTCGGCAGGAAATGGTGCGACTGTGACGAAAATGGCGGCGTTGGAACCGTCTCGTCGAGAGCTTTCCGAAAACGTATGATTCAATTGCGACATGCTCTTCGTCGTAGAGTAATGGAGCTTTAGAAATCGGCACAGGGAGCGTGGTGTCTTGCGTCATGCAGCCTGCGGTACGTCCGCACGTTTCGTTGGCCAGCCACCCATCGTATTTTAAGAGCGAGCGAAATTTCAGGGAGAAGATACACACACAGAAAGACTCTTGATGGGTAGTATACCATGGTTAGAGCGGAAAAGGATTGGGAAATGATTCCCTCGGAGGAAAGGGTTGATGAAAGGGTTTAATTTCCCGGCAGGTCAGAGTATGTTTCCGAAATCAGAGGTTATGGGCCACGGCAGGGTATACCGCGCCTTTTATTGACGCTGCGGGGTGCAAGTGGGCCCTGACCAACCATCTGGGTTCATCTCACGCTGTTGAACGTTGTATGTACTCAGCTGGGCCGCTTTTCGACTAAATATGGTAGATTCGTAGTACCCTGTTGATTCTTTCGCTTGTCCCTTGTTCTTCTTGTACCTCGAAATATCGTACTCCATGCCGTCAGTCACCGATTCCCAAGAGCATGGTGCTCGACCCTGTCGGAAGAAGTGGTCACACGATGCCTGGTAAACAACGCACCTGCTTTGCGCCCGCGCGAAAACCGAGCTTGGCTCATTGCTCTGTCCAAAGTAGCGGGCACACAACGTCCGATACGTGACACCCGCCCGCACCAAATAGACTTTATTGATGACAAAGAACTCTTAATTTTTCGGACGTGTTGTGTCCCTGTGCGGGGACCTGAGCATCGACCATGCATGTGGCCCAGTAGGACCCTGACTAGGCAACGATATGTTGTTCTGCTGTACGGATTTCCTGTCTGGGCGCTATTCAACTGTCGGTACGGTACATGAAACTTTGAATATTTGTTTGCTCACTGATGTTTTCCCATTAGGGCCGTTTTAATCAGAGCACTTTTTTTTCAAAGTAGTTAGAATGTTTCCACTTTTGGAAGCTTCGCGGGGCGAGTACGAAGCCAATAACCTCTTTAAACTTTCCAAAAGTTTGGAAGCTAATTCCATTCCAAAGTGTTGGGGCCCTGGTCACTTCCAAAATCTTGGAAACATTTCCAAAGGTTTTTAGTGACTCGCAAATTTCTTGAAAATGGAAATTTGGAAAAAAACAGCCAAAATTAAAACGCCCTTAGCCGCCGCCGAGACGTTGTTGTGTGGTATGTGATATATATATACCGTGAGATTGCGAGTCAGCGAGCAGGGGAACGATCGATTTTCAAAGCGTAATTTCTCTACAACCAGGAGGCTACCACTACGTCGAAAAGGGCGGTTCTGGAAATATCTCGTCGAGAGCTTTGTCGGAAAAGTATCGTTTGGCGCTCGCACCCTCCTTGTGGAGAAGTTGCGCTTTGAAAATCGATCGCACCTCTTGTGCTTTGACGCGCAACCTCACAGTATATCGCTCCCTCCTTCGTGAAAATTTCGGTTCAACCCCTGCTCCCTCGTGCTCTCTTTCTCAATCCACCTGTCGCCACGTCTAGCCCCACCTGCTAGAGGGCGACACCTGGACCAACAGCTAAGGCTTGCAGAACATGAGAGCACTCGCCCCCGGGCGATCGGCCGACTTCACATGTAACATGTGTAGCCCCCCCGTCCTCTTCGCATGTAACATGATTATTACGCCCGCCCGACCTTGCCTCTCTTCGTATGCACCATGTCCCCTTTTCTGCCTCTCTTGGTATGAAGTATCGTGTACCCTTTTTTGCCTCTCTTGTTCTATATGATGTACCCTTTTTCCTAACTCTCGTCGTCATGTACCGCTTTCCTCGCGGCGTCCGACAGGAGCTACAAATCATCGCGACTGTTTTCCTTTTTCCGTCACCATGAGGAAGGGCGCACTCCACAGCCGGCTCGACGGCACCGCCACCACGGCCACCTCTTCTCGCCGCTTCCCGATGGGCTGGTCGGCGGCCGAAGAGCAACGGCGGGCGATGGTGCCGCAGGGCTCGAGCGCGCCTTCTCCCAACCTTGCAACCAAGCAGCTGTCGCCGCCGCCCCCACAAGAAGACAAGCCTGGCCGCCGCCACCGCCCTCTGTCGCAACAGGAGTTTCGTCACCAGGGAGGCGCCGCCGCCGCTCCCGCCGTCCCCGCCGCGGTCCCCATCGCCGCCGCCGCCGCTCCCGCCGTCCCCGCCGCGGTCCCCATCGCCGCCGCCGCCGCCGCCGCCGCCGGTAATGACAAGAACGGTCGCTGGAGCACCCGGGTGTGCAACGAGCCGGGCTGCTCGACGGTGCCGTCCTACGGGGCCCCCGGCACCAAGCGGAAGTTCTGCAAGCTCCACGCAAAGGCTGGCATGATCAACGTGGCCAGCAAGAAGTGCAGTCACGAAAACTGCGGGAAGGTGAGCGGTACGGTACGGTAGGGTTCGTTTTCAATCTGACGCATCCATTCGAAGGACCTCTTCTCTCTAGATGGAGGATGATGAGTACATGAGGGTTAGATATTGTTTGTGGTGTTTTATTTTTTGGGCTTTTCGAGGAAAAAAAGGAGAGAACGTATTCATTAGAAGGAATGAGACATAGTTCAATCATGTAGGCGCACTTTTCACACAGCAGGTCTCGAAGAGAGAAACGTTGGTGTGGCTCGTTATGAAATGTTCTGTCCGAAGTTTTGGCTATCGTTCAGTCGTCAACGCAGCAAAATTGATTAAGCAAACATGTGGTATGAAGTATTCAATCCGTGCTTTGGGGTTAGGGTGAGGGTTGGGGATGCGTGCCCGCTCCCTATTCTTTTTCTAGATACTCTTGAAATCCTGCGGAGGCCGTCCCTTTCGTTTCGGTGTGCGGGTCGGATCGTGGTCATAGCTGGCGTCAGGGGAAAAATGGGGGCAGGACGAAAACGCCGAGGGAGGCAAGAGTATTTTTCAAAATCACATTCCATACTGCGTCCCCAAAACTGACAAAGGAAAATCCCCCCCAAGAAACCGCACGCAACACTACCCATTAATACGTGCGTCTCCAAAGCTGAATCAATTAGGAAAGTACCCCAAAGAAGTACACACACAACATTGCTTGTACAACAGTTTTTGGCACGCGGCGACAACAACCGCATCGAGAGCCTGATGATGCTGTGATGATGCTGTTGCGGGATAATTTGTGTTGGGATTCCATGAAACTGGCCAACAAGCAGTTGACTTGGCCTGCAACCTGAAGCAGCCAAGGGTATCACAGCCACGTCGGCACCACAAACCTGGGAAAAAGGAACAGCGAAGCACGTGCGTAGGTGTGGTTGCAAACGGCTGTTGACGGACGAAAACAGACTGGCGCTCGTTGAGGGGATATTCACATATTCGTGTTGTTTTTTTTGTGATGCAGGGTGATGGGTGAGTGCGGAATGTGGTCGATTATGCGTATCCTATCTAGTGAACTACGGCACAAACGTGCAGGTTTTGGGGATTTTACGAAAGACGGAGGGCGGTTTTCGGTTTCAATTAAATATAGGGATTCGCATTGTTTTTCGTGTGATGGGTGCCAAGTGCATATGAAATGTGGCCGTTTATGTATGTATGCGTATCCTAGTGAACCAAGGCACGAAGGTGCGTTTTCGGGGGATCTTTATCACGAAATATCGATCACGAAATACTAGTTAGAGTTTCATGAAAAAGTACGGGTTTCGTGTCGAAAAAATAAGCAGTAGGCGTTTCATGTCGCTTTGTGCGATGGGTAACAATGAAATTTCCAATGGGGTTTCAATAGTAAGTGGTGTGCAACAGGCGTTTCAGGTAGTTGGTGCGATGAGTGACAAGGTTCGAAGTAAGGGGTGAAGAAATGTATGATTGTCGTTTGTCGTTTTTTGTGACGAACGACACAGTTCGAACATACGGGGGGTCAACGAATAAATGATCATGCGTTTCATGATTTTTGCGATGAGTGACAAAGAAAGTTTGAATGAAGGGTTTCAATAACAAGCGGTGTAGGCGTTTCATGTCATTTCGTGTGTGATGTGTGACAAAAAACGAAAATTCGAACAAACCATGCTACCAATCTGAATGCGCTGCCGTGTCTGATCGCCCCCCCTGCTGGTTCTGTACACCCAGGTGGCGACGTACGGGGTCCCCGGCGGAAAGCGGGAGCGTTGCGCTACGCACGCCGAGGAACACCAGGTACTATTTTATTCCACCTACAGATAATGCCCGCACGTCACTCAGAACCTCTACCTTTACCACTTACTCACGACGGCCGCAGTTCGCTGAAGAACCTCTGCCTTTCCCGCCTTTTAGATGACACCCACGCTTAACTAGGAACCGTTATTTATTCTTGGCAGAGGTAGGAATCTTGTTTCTGTTTCTCCGTGCGCTGGCTGCTATGTAGCGGCCGCTAGTTATGTTTTGGTGCAGAGGGTCTTCACCTGTCTCACTAAATAGTGGTGCTCAAGCTGGCCGTGGAGGGGCAGGTGGGCAGCGGGTTCTGTTGCTTGATGTCATACTGAGCATGAAGTTGTTTGATCGTCAACTTATTGAGGAGGGTTAGGGTTACGGGCGCTAGCTGTACTTGTACTACTGCTGTCGCTGGTGTAGTCCATGTGTCGTGACGATTCCATGCACTTTTTTATTTTTTTTATTTCTCTACTTCAAGTTCTCAACATCTCAGTATCGGACGATGTAGGGGGGGGCAGATTCATGTCCAATGAAGCATCGCTGATGGCGTAACCCGGCAGATGTGTGTTTGACGGCAACGCAAATGAATAGCTCGCCGCAGCTGCCTGGTCGAGATCGGCATTCGTCGCGGGCAAGTTTCTCACGAGAGCCTTTGCGCGTACGGAAGAAAGCGTTGGTGCCGGCAAGTTTTCGATCGAAAGCGAAGTTCAGCAGTCACTTGCCTGGTGGAGCTTTGCGCAAGCTCCGCCTCAATAAACTCTCGAATATGCCTTCCGAAATGTATCGCCACGATATATGCTCTCTAGGTTTGTCGCGGGCTCTGATGTTTTGGGGACGTTGTCGGAGTAAACGAATAAACATTTCACCTCCGGTGGGTCACTACTAGAACGATATGTCGAATGGATCCGACCGACCGCTCGCTCCCTCACCGACGGCAAATCCCTTGCCAACGGTTGACCCTTTTCCCCCACTGTTGCGCTCGGTCGATTTACTGTACAGTCCGACATTTTCAACAAGAAGTGTGTGGTCAGCGGATGCACCTTGCGCGCAACGTTCGGCGTTGAGGGAGGGAAGCGGAGCCGCTGTGCGCGCCACACTGGGTCCAGCGGAAAGATGGTCAACTTTAACCGCAGGAGGTACGTTCGTTCAGCAGTAGACGTAGACGCACCTTTTGAGTGTCGGTACAGTAGGCGCGCGCGTTAGAAGAAACGTCATTTTTGGGGTTGAGGCTCAATACATGTTTTTATTCGTTACCACCGTCGAGCGTAGGTCATCACCATTGGGTGGAAGAAACGGAACAGCGCTAGTGTACGCACGATAGTGTTATGAAAATCCCTCCAAGCTCCCAGCTCTGGTTCATCCAACTCCTCGGCTTGGGCATGCCCGTTCGCAACCTATTATTTCCCTTCCGACCCCTTGCTACATGTCATACGCGTCATGTTTCACTGCCGACCTCTCCCGCGAAGATTGGTTGACGACAAGTTTGCTAGACTCAGGTGCTTGCAACATTTTTTGTCTTGTCTTGACTTCAAATCAGCGCTCACAGCAGCACTTGTGCCGTTTACTCCAACTCGTGGTCACACGGAAGGGTTCCTCTCCCTAAGGCTCCCTACCCACTCCTCCTGCGGTACTTTGCCTTCGACTTTTACGGCACGTGTTTTATTCTTGAAAGTGTATTTTGTAGTACTGGACGTACATCGCATGCAACCACGATTTTACCCACGTTGCTTGTTGAGGACGGTCGTGTATCACGCCTCTGTCCGCTTGGCGTTTTTTTTGTTTTGTTAGTTTTTCTCCCATCATTGGACTCTGTCGTCTGCCCCTCTGGCCCCTATCCTCCACTTCTACTAGCTAGACGACCCAACCGGGGTCACATAGGAGGGGGGGGTTGGACCCCCTCCTGCTGGCGTGTAGGATTCCAAACCGGTTCAACGGGAACGATAGTTATTTTGTGTTTTCTTATTCGTTATTATATTTTTTCTAGCTTTTGCCAACAGGTGGGCTCAGCCATGGACTACCGTATATGACACAAGATAACACACCCCCTGGACCGATTTTCAAAGCTCGATCACTCCACGAAGAGGATGCATAGACGAAAGGATACGTTTGAGAGAGCTCTCGAACAGATGGCTTCAACGCCGCCGTTTTCGGCCCTGTAACTGTTACTGCTTTGAATAATCGAGCTTTGAAAATCGGTCCAGGGGGTGTGCTATCTTGTGTCATATACGGTAAATTGGCAAATGCAAGTGAATGGTAGCTTACCGACGACCTGTGCACAGTGGCTCTCAGACACCTGCTCGGCCCTGAGCCTCACTCACGATGGCAGTTTCTCGCGGGACGGGTCTGCACTGTATGCATTGCTCTCCTCAACCTCCCCCCCAAGATCCTGGGCTACGTGATACAAGACCAACCTGTGTGTCTACGGTTACCCAAGCAGCAGTGCTGGTTCGCGGCCGTGCCTACATGTGGATAGCCCACCAGAGCCAAAGCCAGACAAAACCATTTCATTCATTCCACCCTCCAGTTTGACACGCTTTTGAAGAGTACTCCCCCCCCCCCCCCCTCCGTCCCTCCCTCCCTCCGTCCCTCCCTCCGTCCCTCCCTTCCTCTCCACGCGTTCGTTGTGCGTGCCCCTGGGTCATGTACCTATTCGCTCATCGACGAGCAGTAGGTGCACCATTCGTGGGTGCTCCGAAGTGGCTTCGAAAGGCTCCAAGCCCGGAACGAAACAGGTGAATGTTGTTGTTGTTGTTGTTGTTGTTGACTTCACATTAAACCGTATGCCAGTTGCTAAATGCCAAAATCTAGCAAAGACTCTCAGCCCGTGGTCACGAAAGTGCTAGAGCCATCTGAGGATCTAAAGAACACGCACACGTAGCAAGAAAAAGGT
>CACKRE030002495.1:12904-32926 GCA_902602495.3 Ectocarpus sp. CCAP 1310/34 | reverse complement strand
TGTCTAAGCAAAAGCTTGTCGAGGAGCGAGGGGAAGAAGGGAGAAGTGTGAATGTGCGTCTTGCAGAAGCCGAAATCAAACCATTAGACTAGTCAGCGCTGAGTAGTCTATTGGTTTGATTTCGGCTTGAATAGTCTACCATGTATGACACAAGATAACACACCCCCTGGATCGATTGTCAGAGCTCGATCTCTCAACAGCAGAAAGGAGTCACAGCAGCGCCGAAAGCGACGGCGTTGAAGCCGTCTCGTATAGAGCTTTCCGAAATATGTATCGTTTCGTTTATGCATGGTCTTCGTCGTGGCGCAATCGAGCTTCGAAGGTCGGCCCAGGGTTTGTGTTGTCTGGGGTCGTATGCGGTATATTTTTTTCCATCTAAGAACACGCTGGCTTCTCTCTCTTTGTTTTTCATGTTGCGTCCCCGAACTTGAAAAATATTTTACACGTCCCCAAAACAAAAACAAGCAACACCCCCAATCATCACGTCACAATTCTTCCGTTTTTCTCGCGTTGTTGAGCTTTTTCTTGCGTTGATGACGTTGATCCGATTGCTGTGGGTCCTCTTTTCATCCGGGAACAACGGGTTTCTTGAGCGGGCAGCAGTGAAAAAGCAATGTATCGTAGGCAGTGGGAAATGCCACAGGATGGGCCACGTAATCTCTTTAAATGCCTTTTAGTACGCATGTTGCAGAGTCTTCATGAACATCAGGTGATGTCATGAGGTCGTTGTATTGCCGACGTACGTATGTTGCATGAGTCTCCTATGAAGAGCACGATACGTTACTCCGCAGACCCTCATCCCGTCCTGAAAAGAGGATATGGCAGTAGCCATTCCCACCTAGAGAAGGACTTCATCTTCACCGAATCCATTCAACCCTCTCGCCCCTGTGTGTACCCTTGCACTCATGCCGTAGGCATCCCCACCTACACGAGAGCTGTGTCTTTACCAAATGCATTCACTCACCCCTGTGCGCGAAAATTACACATATAATATATATATATATATATCCGCTCTGCGCCCACCACGTGAAACGAGGTGACGTGTTTCGTACTCTCTACGCACAATCCTTGAAAGTATGCTGCAGCCAAGGCGCCAATAAGAAGGACGTTTTCTAACCGAATTCCTTCATTCACCCACCCCATGTGTGCGACCAAAAAAAAAAGCAGGCGCTCTGCGCCAGCCACGCGAAACAAGCGGGAGCATCGGCGGCGGCGGCGCCGTCGCCGTTATCGATGACGACCTCGGCCGAGAGATGCATCCACCCGGGTTGCGTATCGGCCGCGCTGCACGCCCTGAGAGGCCGCGAAGGCCTGCGGCGCGTCTGCGCCCGCCACCTCACGAGCTTCTCCGCCGTCGGGGACTCGGAAGACATCGCCGCCGCTGCGCCCGGGTCGGACCATGTCGACGCGGTGGCGGCGTCGGCGGCGACAAGCAGCATCATGATGGCGGACGAGGACGACGATAGCCCACCAAGGCGCGGCCCTTACCGCAAGGGGAATTTATTCAACGGTGGCGGTTTGTTCGAGGGGAGCGGCGGCGGCGGCGGCGGCGGTGCCGGTGGCCGTGGCGACAGCCGGGCATACTCCTCCGGGCTGCTGCCGCCACCCGCGCCGACGGCTAGAGACGATGGGGATGCACCCACCGCCGGCGACGGCAGTGATGACGACGATGCCGAGCCCATCGATTTCCGGCTAAAGCGGGCCCGTACCGCCAACCACCGGGATGGCAACGACCAGCATGAAGCAGAGGAGGAGGAGGAGGAGGAGGAGGAGGAGGAGCGGAGCAGCAGTAGCCCTCAAGCACTACTGCTCCCCGCGGGCAAAGCGAGAGGCGCCCCGGGGTCGGATTTGCTGGGGAGGATGGCGACGGAGAGTCCCGGGGCCGGGTTCAGGATGCTGCTGCAGACGGACACCGGGTGGACCCGCTGGAACTGGCACACCGCCCTCGACCGCACTCGCACGACGCTCCAAAACGTTGGCGAATGAGGGTGGTCGTCGCCATCCCTGCTGCTGCTGCTGCTGCTGCTGCTGCTGCTGCTGCTTGGGCAAATGTTGGCGGCTGAGGGATTTCGGCCACTGCCGCTTGAGAAAGAGGGACTGCCTAGAAATGGATGCTTAAGACTATGACACGCCGCCCTCAGCCGCCCCCGCACAACGCTCCGTGACGCTGACGGTCATCGTTCAAGACGCCGCTTGAGAACAGCAAGCGGGACTCCCTATACTAGATAACTTTTATTTTTCCGTTTGATTCTATGCATGTTTTTGCAGCATTGGGGAGTTTTTGCAGCAGCAGCAGCAGCAGCAGGACGATCTTATGTCTGTATACGGGAAGGTGTGGTGTTTGTCAAAAACCGATAGGAAAGAGTGAACGAGATACGTGTGGTTTTTCCTTTTGTGAGAAATTGTCAGTCACCCTGCTAGAGGCAGGAGGAGGATTGGGAGAAAGTGTGCTTGTATGTATATAGGACCGCGAGTTTGTAATGTTAGACTACAGTAGCCATGATTTCGGCATCGTGTTTGCGATCAAAGTTTTAAGTAGTGGCATCGGCCGAGTTAGACCCAGGAGAGGCTAATGTGGGTATTCTTTAACTGTGGTTACAAATTGGAAGCAGAGATGTTGAATATTGTAGTATGCATAGACTGAGTTGATGTACAAGGTATGCTCGCAGGAGATTGAAAAAAACGTGTGATTCTGATAAATGAAATTTTTCCCGTCTAGTAATTGATAGTAGGTGTCTCGATGGGGAGTCGTCTGCTGATGAGAGATCACAGGCAAGCCTTCTGTCAAAAATATCAATTGTGAGTTATTTTTACGAAACCAAATTTGTTGACTGTAACGGCGTTCCTAAGGTGCATTTTTTTGAGTTTGTATTGGATACGGAAAAATGATGAAAAGATAGAAAACCGGTGGGAAATAAAGGTTTTGTTGTTAAACCACGGATGAGTGGGGCTATGGCTCCGCAGCTCATTTTTCAGGATCCGATGACGATTGATTGTACTTTCGTGAGGGAGGGGGCTGCCAGATATTCCTAGGGAACCACTGCATTTCGGAACCTTTCTGCAAAAAGTGCAAGGCGAACCGGCGCGCGAGGGATGCTGGGGCGTAGCAGCATTTTTTGTTGGTGTTCATCATGCAGTAACGGCCCTTCACCAAGTGGACGTTTGGAGGCTCTCTTGGTGCACGATGTCGAGTGAAACTCGGCGCAGAGGTTGAATGGGGGGGGGTGTTCTCGGTGTCGTACATACAGTCGTTAGACCATGGATCTCGCATCCCTACCAAGCCGGGATGGAGCACGCCGGGTTCTCACAGGTGCAGGCTCTCGCATCACCAAGCGCGAAGCGCCGTGAGGTATTCGGCAAGGTTGAAGGGGGGAAGAATGTGATACTGGCTTACATACACGCATGTCTTCGGGGTGATGGGTACGGTGGGGGTTGCACACTGCTTTGTCGCCCCCATCTTGGTGTCGAGTTGTAGGCGTTTCCCCATTTTGTATTTTTTCCGAAAAAACAAGGCTCCCCGTATTACGCAAAAGCATGTGTGTGCTCATTTTCTGGGCCGATGATGCTCGAAAAAAGGCCCAAACTGCCGTTTGTGCTCGTTTTTCTGCCAACTTTGCTCTCAATTCGGTCAAATATGTTCGACTAGATTAATTAATGCCCAAATTTTTCGATGCTTTTTTGTGCTTTTTGACGCTCGAGCGTGATGGGGAAATGCCTGTTGAGTTGAGTCTGTTGGCATTCACCCTCTGGTGATGGAGTTCTTCCATGTCCTTCGTTGCGTTAAGACTGCGGCTGCTGCTCGCTTCCACGCCCTGCGCTCTCTCGGTTGTGGTATTTCGAGGTGCAGCGGCGTGATGGTGGTGCCGGTCTGTTCCCGTAGATATCTGGCGTTTTCACTCGTCGATGTGTTGTTTTGTCGTTGTGATGAATTTCTCCGAGTCGTGTTACCCTGTTTCCCTTCTGCTGCAAGACTGCTGCCCATCGACCACGCCAGTCAAGTGGAAAATGTATGATCCTTCGCGTTGCAGTCGTCTGATCGATAATTCGGGTGACCCAGTTCTATGTGCTTGGAAGTGTAGAGCAGCTCGGCCATGAAGGGCCGTAGGGGTAGGTAACGTCGTGCAGACGTGTTGTATCCGTGTATTGTTGTGTTGTAGTTGTCGGGGGCGTGCTCGTGCTCGTCAAACCATCACGGTATCGAGTCACGCCTTCATGCTTTCTCACACAACGAATCTCTCTGAATCCTCACCAAAAGCCTCTCACAACCAAGGAAAATATGTAGAAAGTTCCTGTTCCTCCGCATCTCATCACTGCAATATTCGTACGTACGTACATAACATCTCAACCATCATACTATGCTACGAGTATATCGAATAGCCCCCCTGCTCGTATGCATCGTCATGCTCCGGGAAAATATCATAGTCATCCTTCTCATGCCAGTTCATCCCAAAACACAATCAAAACCAAGAAAACGAAAATACTTCAGACACGACAAAAGTATCCAAATAGCATACCAACACACGCTAATCACTCTCGCTCTCTTTTGAAAATTCTCAACTCAAACTCTTTTCATCCAGAAAAATATGACGAACGCCGTTCAAAGACGCCTTTCCTTTCACCGCCAATTCGTCACAATATCTCGGTTCGTCTCTAAATCCGCCTAGCTAGATATCCTACCATTACCAAGATGTATGCAATCCTAAGACAAATTATTCCATTAATCCACCAAACCTTCGTCCGCAGGTAAAACGCGAAGAAGAAATATCTCCCTGAAATACTCAAAATATATCATGAATGTTCGGTGAAGAAATGTCAGCAACGCCATTTCGTTTGAAAGAATATAACGTGCCCCCCTGCTCCGAGGATCCGCCCCCCTGCTTTGTGAAGGGGTCGGAGTCAAGCCGAAAAACAATACGAGAGGTGCCGAAAATCATAACAGTACTTCTGATCCTCTCATCCACACTTCAATCAGATCTGAAAAACCAAACCCAAGCTCAAATCAAACAAAACAAACGCCAAATCTCAAACTAACTCAAATTCAAGATGAACCTCAATGCGCCTACTTTTCCAGCCATAATCCCCAGCGCATTGGACCACTGCCCCTGCCATTGTTTCTCCCCCGTGGATTTTCGCTCGCCTCCGCCGCGGTCGCCTTCTGTGCTCTTCGTCCGGCTGGCCGCGGCTGGAGCATCGTCAGCAAATCGTCCGCCTTCGTTGGGGGAGACCACAATTGTCGCTCCAGAAGGATTGACTCGGCAGCGGTGGAGGGCAGGTCGCGCGTTCGGAAGGGAAGATGGTGGCACAATCAGTTCCTTATAAAACAGCACTCCTGAGGAGAATCACATGCCACAACACTCCCCCCGGTTCTGCACAGGGGTGACTGCTGTACCAAAACAAAATAAAATACAGTTGGACATCCAAAATTTCTCTTCTGCTCACGCCGTGAAACTTCAAAGTTCGTGTTGTGCCACCGAAATGGTCTTGAGTGATCTCTTCGGAGGAACGCATTTGGTGGATCTTGCTCCGCGTCATGCTGAGTACTGCCTCTTATTGCTGTCCTCTACGATCTAGTCGGGAATTTAGTTTCTGGGTCAACCTCGCTTCTTGGCTGAGTGATGCCTCGGACTATTTTTCTCTGCGATCTAGTCGGAAAACGTCAGTCTTGGGTCAAGTCTCGCTTTTCGCCGAGGTCCTGCCACGCATATTGCTGTTCTCTCCAGCGAAATTCTACCCAACATCTCCTACAAACTTGCCATGAAATCCTACGTGCTTGCGTCAAGAATTCTGACTGTCCTTCAAATGCGTAATATGTCCACGCTTTGCTGTTGTGTCGGTGGTGACGTGGTAGTCCCACAAACAAAGTTACGCATCATTTTTTTTTTTTTTTTTTTACCGTACTGCTTTTGGTGTGATAAAAGCCCCTCATACTCTTTTCGTTGCACGATTGGCAACTAAACTCTTGGAAGCATAACATCCCCTCATACGTGCTGTTGGTGGCTTGATAACCCCTCACACGTTCAGTTATCTCGTTCGGGACAACCGTACTCTCTCTTTCATCCCAACATCACACATTTCGCAGAATTCCCAACACAGGAAACGATTCAGACACAAGACAAGACAAAAAAACTTTCGGAACACAAAACAAGGCCATATTCGTCTTCGGACAGAGGACATGATCATTTCATCACGTGCCTGAGCGGGTCTGGGACCCTAGTAGCAGAAGTGGTGCTGCTGTAATGCGCTGAGCCGCCCGTCGGGGGCTCGCGCGATGGTCAGGGGGATGTCGTCCGCGGGCGTGGTCGATGGTTCTAGGCGCGCTCCCTGCTGCTGGCCTACCTCGTACTCTTCGCTCTCTCGCATGACTTTTATCTAACCCTCTCCTGCTTTCACCTCGCAGCTGACGTCCGGACTCCTGTTGACTTCTTCAGCTTCAAACCGCGCGCTCTTGTCGACGCTGCGGGAGCTATCTTGTTCTTCGATCCTGGCGTCCTCCGCTGCTCGGCGGGCCTCCGCTGCTTAGCGGGCCTCCGCTGCTTGGCGCGCTTCATCTTGGCGCCTGGTAGCCATCTTGACCCTGCTCTCGATCGCCGCAAAGCGATACTCCTAAACCAAGCTCGACCGCGAATCTCGTAGACGACGTGTCATCGCTAGCGTGATCGATAATTCGGGTGACCCAGTTCTATGTGCTTGGAGTTTAGAGCGGGTGGCCCATGACGGGGCGTGGATGGGTAAAAACGTGTTGGGAAACGTGTTGTATCCGTGTTGTCTTGTTGTATTAATCGGGGGCGTGCTCGTGCTCGTCAAACCATCACGGTATCGAGTCACGCCTTCATGCTTTCTCACACAACGAATCTCTCTGAATCCTCACCAAAAGCCTCTCACAACCAAGGAAAATATGTAGAAAGTTCCTGTTCCTCCGCATCTCATCATTGCAATATTCGTACGTACGTACATAACATCTCAACCATCATACTATGCTACGAGTATATCGAATATCGTCATCCGGGGCTGCGTGGAGTGAGTTTCACATGCACACGTGGTGGGTCCTCTCAAGACGCCGAAATGTGCCAGGCGAATGGACCGGGGCGCTTTTCATAGGGACCGGCGTTTGCTTGCTTTGGAGATCCAGTCTGTACCCGGGGATTTCACCCGGCACGGTTAGTTATACAGGTCCACCGGCGTTGACGTTGATGAGGGCCCGCTACTGCTGCTGTAGCCTGAAGAGAGAGGTTGCAGGTCCAGGGCACTGCTGCTTTCCTTGTTCATCCTTCTTGTCGTCTTGCGCGTACTCCACGCAGGTCCACCGCCCACCACCCACAAAGACAGCAAACGACCAAGGGCTAGAGTAGAGAAGAACTGCCAAAAAATTGCTCCGGAAGTCCTGCTTTCCATTTTTTTTTTCCTTACCAATCAATCTCTCAAAAGGAAAGAGTCCAAGGTGAGTGGCAAAGAATTCACAGCGTCAAGCTTTTCATTATTTTCTTTTTTTTGTCTCCCTCATTGGACTCTGTCGTCTGCCCCTCTGGCCCCTATCCTCCACTTACTTCTACCAGCTGGACGACCCAACCGGGGACACACAGGAGGGGGGGGGTTGGACCCCCTCCTGCGGTTGTTCTCCTTTGAACATTCGAAGAATTGCCCGAATGCCGGGATGAACGCATCCTGTGTAGACTACTTTATAGGTGTGTACCTTGATGAGCTCGAACATGAATCATGAGTGAGTTCTTCGTGATTAACATCGACCGCGCTAACCGGCTGACCAATGAAAAGACGTCAGTCTCAGTGCGGCTGAAAGCACAGAACACTTCAAAGTAACATGAACTGGGACCCCGTGAGGGGGTGGCATGGGCGAGTTTGCACGATTCTCTGGACAAAATACAGGAAGAAACGGTAGCAGCAGAGGAACCCTGCACGTGTCCATCAAGGCTGCTACCTTGCAATCGAGTTCGTTTTGGGGTGATTTCACCATCATCCTCCTTGCTTTCACCACGAGGTCTCTCGTAGTCTCTCAAGAGAGCAATAAGATAACACCAACGATACAGTGTTCCGGGCATCCCCTGCCTTTCCCCCCGGCATGTTGCCGAACACCACTCGCTTCGGGAGAACGGCTCCAGCGAACGTAAATGTCAAGGTCGTGTCCGGATGATGATGCTTTCCACGCTTTGGCATCAGGCCGATTAACAAGCCCCGGTGGGTGCAGAAGAGCTGCTGATACAGGTATTGTTCGTTATCCCTATCTATGCATAGCCGGTGGCGTATCTTCTCATCAGCGGATGGTTGGGACTTGTTGCGGCTACCCTTGGGGCCCCGCCATCCACCCGTACAGCAGTAGCAGTAGAGCCTCTCCATCGCCTCCGCCTTGACGTGAAGACAGGTGCCCACGGCCGTGTCGAAGCGCTCCCGGCTGGCATATTTTCGGAGACCAACACACGCCCACACACACACGCTGCTCTGCTCCGTCCGGTCGTTTCACACGTAAGCGTGTGAGTCACCACCTTGTCTGAACCGGCCACCATTGTATCGCATCTCCGCTGTCCGGGCGTTTTTCTCTTCCTGCTGCTGCTTCGATCACGAGTCAGTGGTGCCTCGAGTGGTGGTGGAGGAGGTGGCGCTCCCTCCCTCGGCCTCTTGTCCTGCTGCCGCCGCATGTATCATCAGGAGAGATTTCAATGATAATTTCTCTGTCCCAGGCACTACTCTGTACTGCTGTCTTGCATGCCAGACAGTTCAAATGGTGGTGGAGAAAATTGACATAGTAATGCGTGAAAGACGTGTATTGTCGTGAAAGACATGTATTAATAGTATTATTATTATTTTGTTTGCCCTCCGACAATTGCAGATAAATGCAGACATACATAAAAAGTCGATCGTAAAGGCCGTCATGCCAAGCCAAATTAACTCGATGCCCAATAATAGCTAGGAATGTTTGCCTCTAAGTCAACAAAACTTTTGTCGAAACACAACAGCTGAACTCTAGGCACGAACCTTTAGATGGAGAAAAACGAACAAAACCCCAACCTCATCCACCCGAAATCAAACAAAACTCGGCCCCGTCTTCCCTGGTACCCCTGACACCGTGTAAGATATACTCGCAGCAGTCTCTAGACGTGAGGATCCTCGGGGATACGTGTTGAGAATTTCGTATGTTGATGGGTACCACCGATGCAGATACGGGGACCCTTTTGGCCTTGGTTGCGGTGTTGAAGGCTCGCGCATCTAGCGCACTGCTTTCGCTCTCTCCACCGCTACCGCCGTCTCTCTCCAATCAAGTTTCCTTCTCCAACGCTTTCTCCAACGCCAACGCAATCTCAATCTCTACCTCTCTCTCTCGGCCTAACACGGCCGACTACCCACTGCCCCAACAGACGCCCAACACGGGCTTGCTGCACCCCGCGTAGTTTACCTTTCACACTAGTGCGAATCAGATTCAGATTCTGCGCGCGGTCGTAGTACACCGGGGGGTTGTGCATTCACGCGCAATCGGTAGACTCCCACAACAAAAACATCATGCCTACCTCGGAGGATTCCGAAATCGACCTCTCCACCCTCAGCAAAGAAGAGCTGCAACAAGAAGTTCAACGAAGGGTGGACGCCCAACTTGCGAAGGAGAGAGCAGAAATCGCCCCACTGCCAGCAGAACAGCAGTCACCTACCATCGGCGAGCAGTCGCTACGTCCCACACCAGCCGACATACCGCCCACCGGCAACCAGCCTTCACCCTCCAGCCAGGGATCCCAATCATTCAACAATCCCACCAACGTCGCCAACATCGTGGCGCAAGCGGTCAAGGCGACAGCCGAGGCCATGTCTGGACATCAGGGCTTTGCCCACACAGGCACGTTTCGTGTCAACCCCGGCTCTGAGATAGACCCTTGGCTTGGAAGTGTGAAGAAAGAGCAGGATTTGTATATTATGTTTGATGTTTTTCGCAGTAAGATGGTGTCGTATTTTCAGGAAGAGGGTGTATATGATGTATTAGGGATCACCGATGTCAAGGTTGGCAAGAGGGGTGTGGATCTAGCAGAGCTAAGGGGCATCTTCGGGACTGATGTGGTGGACAAGTCGTTGAAGTTGTGGAATATTATCATCAGCAAGATTCTATACCCTCCGATCCAGAACTTGATCATGGCATGTGAGAGTCCCCAGCAGGGGTGGAAGATCGTCACGAATTTCTACCAAGAGAAGAAGGAGTCTGAGAAGACTAGGCTTGAGCAAGAGTGGTTGGCGTTAGAAATGCGTGAGTCGGAGAACCCACAGGATTACATAGCAAGGTCGGAAGCTCTTCGATTACGTCTTGCCTCAGTAGGAACTATCAAAGACACAACACATGCTTACAAGGACGTTGTGCGCGGCCTTCCCCCATCGTATGCCGTGCAAAAAGGAATATTGCTAGCAAGCGATGTCGTGACTTTGCATGCCCTTGAGACTGTGGTGAGGGACGCCCACATGGAGATGGAGCGCGAGAGGAGCAAGGAGCAGAGGCGCGAGGCGGAGCTCGCCCTCGTCGCGTCCGGTGCGAGCCGGAGCGGCGGGGGCAATGGGGGGGCATCCGGGGGACAAGGAGTAGTCGACGGTCAAGACCGTGAAATCCGTGATGGCGAGAGAAACCGTGACGTGTTCGTCGAAGATCCCACCGGTTTTTGCCGCTACCACCAGTCCGAACTACACACGAACGGGCAATGCCGTTACCAGCAGCATCTGCGGCGGACTCGCACGAGAGCAGCCGCCGAGGATCGCCACGGAGGTGGCGGCGGAGGCCGTGGCGGCGGCTGGAGCCAGCGAGGAGGAAGACCGCCGTCGGGAGCCGGCCGGGGTGGCGGGCGTTGGGTGAGAGTTGAAGGGCAGCAGCACCACACCGGTCATGGTGGCGGTGGCTGGAGCCAAGCCTCACCCCCCCCGCGACCTCTTCGTGGACGTGGACCTGGTGGTCGTCTGGGGCGGCACCCGGGGGGTCGAGGGCCCTCGGGACGCCACAGCAGCGACGGGCGTGCCGAGAGAGAGCGGGCAGGGAGAGGCCCGGGGCACGCGCGTTCTGGCCACGGAAGAGAGCAGGCGTACGTTGTGTACTACGCCCACGATGATGGTGGCTACTACGAAGACTATGGCGACTACGACGACGGCTACTACTACGACGGCGGCTACCACGACGCCGGGTACGCCCACTACGCCGGCGGTGGAGACAGCTACAGCTACCCCTCAGGGTACGAAGACAGCCGTTCATCTGACGGCGGCATCCACTACGTCTACTACCCTCCCGCCGGCGAAGATTCATCATCCGAGCAGCAACGTCAGCCCCCCCCCGCGAGCAGCAGCAGCACCGCTTCCTCCTCGTCCTCTACTCCTTCTCCTGGCGCGCCTCCATCTTCGGGTTACCTCCACCTCTGCACGGCACAATCGGTGCCCCTAGGCAAGTCTCACCCTGACGATTTTTTCAGTAGGATAGGAGTGACGATAGGAGTAGAGTCTGCTTCTAGTGCTTCGTCTTTGCTGAGTGTGAAATCTAGTGAGGGGCCGCCTGGTAGCGAGAGATGGGTAGCTGACTCAGGAGCCAGCAACAGTTTCACCAACAGTGACTTGCACATGTACGACTTGCAGGAGATACCCTCGAATAGGCAGTATGTCATTGTAGGAGATGGTCGTCTGCTGAAGGTGAAAGCAATCGGTAGCATCAACCTCAGCTTTTTCCAGGAAGGTGAAAACGGTGTGCCAACGACGATGTATGTGAAGCTGACTGACGTGTCTGTGGTCGAGAGTCTGAGTTTCAACTTGTTTTCGACGCATGCTGTTTCCCTTCGGCAACGAATAATCCATGACGAGCGTGGTGTGACCCTGCGTAACGGACTGCTGTTTGCTAGAGAGGAGAAAGCTTCTGCCGCCTATGCAATGCGCATGCCTTACGACCCGTCTGCGATTGTGGTAGACTCTGCTGCCTTGCCTGCCTTCGTGAGATCCCCCGTTACCACCCCCGCCGTTGGCTCCACGCGTTCCTCTTCCCAAAAAGGGGGCTCCGCGGAATCATTGGTGTCCGTATTGCGTGTTCCTTCCGCAGGCTCTGCTACCGTAGTACCTTCGAGTGAGAGCGTCCCGCCCACTGGTCCAACCAGTGTAGTACCTGCGAGTGAGAGCGTCCCGCCCGCCGGCTATGCCGACGTAGTACCTTCTTCGGCTTCCGGTTTTGAGTGTGTGGGTACTTTCCCGGGTATGGATCTTGGAGATACGAGTGTGCTCACCGACGAGCAGCTCATGGATGGCTATGATGACACCCCACATCAAGATTTTTTCCCCGTATTTATCCCAGAGAGTGACGCTGCGAATGTGGCTGGTGTTTTGGATAGCATTGACGGAGGTTCTGATTTTGACTTGGGTGCGGCCGCGCTTGGCCCTGGTGCGTCCCCGTTCACTCTTGGATCGACCGAAAAGTCCGTTGACATCAACCGCTTCCACCGCTCCCTTGCCCACGCTTGCGAGCCTCTTTTGAGAGAAACTGCCCAGCAGAGAGGCATCGTGCTCACCGGCAAGCTGGAACCGTGCACGGACTGCATGAAGGCGAAGGGCAGGCGAGCGTCGGTGCCGCGGGGGCCGGGAGCGAGGGCGTCCAAGCCTCTCGGGCGTGTTCACCTGGACCTGTGTGGACCGCTGGTGCCTTCCCTGGGCGGCAACCTCTACCTGTTCGTCGCCGTGGACAGCGCCTCGCGGTGGAACAAAGTCTACGGTCTCCGGCGGAAGTCCGACGCGCTGGCGGCAACGAAAAGGCTGCTGGCGGACGTGGGGCGGTACGACCTCGGACGAATCGAATGTTTCCGCGTCGACAACGGCACAGAGTGGACCCGCGGCGATTTCCGGCGCTTCTGCGACGACAACGGCATCGGCGTCGAGTTCACCCCGCCCGGCGTCCCGCAGTACAACGGCGTCGTCGAGAGCGCCATCTGGCGGATCATGAAGGCCGGCATGGCCGCCCGCCGCAGCGCTGGCCGTGTGTTCCACGTCGACTTCGCCTCCATCCCCGGCCTCGACGAGCGTGGTGACCGTCTTTGGATGGAATCGGCGAAGTGGGCCGCCGACGCTCTCAACCAGTCGGCGACCAAGGCCAACCCCGGGCGGCGCTCGCCGCACGAGATGTTCACCGGCGAGCAGGGGCCGTTCCGCGTGCTGCCGTTCTTCCAGCCCGGCTTCATGCGCGAGGACCGCCGCACCAAGCTCGACGACCAGGCCACGCTCTGTTACTACCTGAACGGCGGCGACAACCACCCGAGCGGCACCGTCAAGGTCCTCAAGGCGTCCACCGGCCGCGTCGTCTACACCAACAACGTGTCGTGGGTGACGTCGGCGCCAGCCGGCGAGGGGGGTTCCGCTGGTATCACCGCTGCGCCGACACCCCCCCCGTTCACGCCGCCGGTCGTCTCGATCAACTTTGGCCCAGCACCGACGCCTTCGACCGCCACACCGCCACCGCCAGCGCCCACGCCGTCGCCCGCTCCCGCTCCCGCTGCCTCTTCGACTCCTGCCGCAACGCCGCCGCCAGCGACCACGCCGCCGCCCGCTCCCACGACTTCACAGCCGCCCTCTGCCACTTCGCCGTCACCGTCGGCGACCCCCGCTCCTGGCAATCCGTCCTCTGCCTCTCCGCCGTCACCGTCGGCGACCCCCGATCCATACCAGCCGCCGCCGCCGCCGGACCCCGCGATGCCCCCGCTTACGGCTCACGCCATGCGGCAGCTTCGCCCGGGTACAAAGGCCGAGGGTATGACAGACCCGCGGCTGCCAAGCCGTACGAGATCGGGCACGAGGCACAGCACAGGACTCATCTCGATGCTAGACAGGAACACTCTGGTGTCGATGCTGGAGGCTCGGAGCGCGGTGGATAAGGAGCGCAGGGAGCTGGGGGGGACGGAGGCCGGAGAGCCGGGGGGAACGGGGGCCGGAGAGCAGGCGGGAGCACTCGCAGCAGTGGACCCGGGGGCTGCAGGAGCGGGCTTTCCACTCGCATTTGCCACGCTCCTCGCCAACCGGGAAGACATCGACGCCACGCTGCGAGACCAGCGCCCGCCGGAGCAACGCCCTGACCTTCCGCATTGCCAGGCCAGCGACCTTCGTGTCCCCAAGAGCTACAAAGAGGCCATGGCGTCGGAGCACCGGCACCTTTGGAGCGACTCTATGCAAAGGGAGTTTTATGGCTTGTTGGAAGCGGGGACTTTTACTCCGGCGAAGTAGCAACTAGTGGAGAACGCAATTAACGCTAAGTGGGTATTCGATTGGAAGGCAGATGAGTTTGGATGGCCCACTAAGGTTAAGTCGAGACTTGTAGCGAGAGGTGATATGCAGAGAGAGTACATTGACTTTGGAGAGTTGTACGCGCCTACCGTTTCTGTTTCATGTGTTAGGATGTTGGCTGCTTTGGCGTGCGAGTTGAACCTCGACTTGTGTCATTTCGATGTTGAGCAAGCTTTTGTGCGTTCGGAGTTGGAGGAAGACGTGTACATGCGTTTGCCGCAGGGATGTGGAGCTCTATCAGGAATGATTGTAAAACTAGGCAAGAGTCTGTATGGCTTAAGACAGGCATCTAGGCAGTGGCATGCAATGCTGAAGAGGTGTTTGGTGGCGTTAGGTTTTGAGCAGTGCATGGCCGATGCTTGTGTGTTTCGTTTGATTGAGGATGGATGTGTTGTTTTGATTTTGGTTGTACATGTAGATGACATCTTTGCTGTTGGAGAGAGGGAGAGATGTGATAAGTTTGGCGCTGACCTTAACAAGTCCGTGCCAGTGAAGAACCTGGGAGAGTTGAGATGGTATTCTGGGTGCTTTTACGAGAGGAATAAGGAGACCGGTAGGTTGACGATTTCTCAGCAGACTTTCACGGACGAGCTAGCAGCAGAATATGGAGTAGTGGGAGGTAGGAGCGTTCCGATGTCTTCGGGTGTGAAGCTTTCTGATTTTGATGCGGATGAGGTGGCGACAGAGTTTCCGTTTCGTGAGCTGGTAGGATCGTTGATGTGGCTGGCGACTCAGACTAGACCAGACATTGCGAATGCAGTAAGGGCAGTAGCTAGGTATTGCGCATCTCCGAAGCTGGTACACTGGAATGCAGCGATGGATATTTTGGGCTATGCGAGGAGGACGAGTCACTTTGGTATTTCGTTTCAGAGAGGTACGGTAGAGGGATTCAGCTTGCAGGGATACGCTGATGCGGACTTTGCAAGCAAGGCAGCAGACCGTAGGTCGGTATCAGGGGGGATCGTGACGTGTGGAGGAGGCGCTGTGTCTTGGTTTTCCAGAACGCAAAAATGCGTCACGCTTTCGACGACAGAAGCAGAGTACGTCGCGCTAGGCGACGTAGTGAAGGAGATTTTGTTTTTGAGGCAGATTTGGCGTTTCATGTTGCCGCAGGTCGGCATGCCGTGCATCCCCGTCTTCGAGGACAACCAGGGGGCGATTCAACTAGCGCAGAACCCCATCTCAAACTCGAACTCGAAGCACATTGATGTAAGGCACCATTTTCTCAGGGAACTGGTAGAGAGGAAGGAGATTTCGGTGATTCACGTGCCGTCTCCGTACCAGCGTGCAGACTTTCTTACGAAAAGTTTGCCCAAGGATGCGTTCGAGTCTCACCGTGATTTCGTGATGAATTTGGCATGAGTTTTTATTATTTTTCTGATGAGTTTGGTTTGGCTTTCGATTTGATTGTTTTGCTTTCCGCGCTAAGTTATTTTCACGCGCGATGCAGCAGTATTCATGTTTCTTGGACTTGGTTTTCGTGTCATATATTTTGGAAGTAATCTTGATCGCATATATTCAGGAAAAGACGTCTTTTGGTTGAGATATCCGATATTGTTTCGTAGTTTGCAGTGAAGATACTGTTGCGAGCAGGGGGGATGTAAGATATACTCGCAGCAGTCTCTAGACGTGAGGATCCTCGGGGATACGTGTTGAGAATTTCGTATGTTGATGGGTACCACCGATGCAGATACGGGGACCCTTTTGGCCTTGGTTGCGGTGTTGAAGGCTCGCGCATCTAGCGCACTGCTTTCGCTCTCTCCACCGCTACCGCCGTCTCTCTCCAATCAAGTTTCCTTCTCCAACGCTTTCTCCAACGCCAACGCAATCTCAATCTCTACCTCTCTCTCTCGGCCTAACACGGCCGACTACCCACTGCCCCAACGGACGCCCAACACGGGCTTGCTGCACCCCGCGTAGTTTACCTTTCACACCGTATTGAACAGAAATCCGCTTTCCACCGAAGTGGTTAGTTTAAAGCTGTCGCACGCATATTTCGGCGCGCAAAAGTCTGTGCGGCATTGCTGATCGATATTGCCACCGGTCACACCAAGAGAGAAACATCCGCCGTCTTGCTCTTTCTGAGGCACCCCCCACTCAAGCCCATGTTCCCCCGAACCCCCGAAACCGCCCCCCCCTGTTCCTACTTCCTTGCCACCTTGAACCACAAGGGCCAAGCCCTCCCCCCTCAGCACTCCCGACACCGTATCGAACAGAAATCCGCTTTCCACCGAAGTAGTTAGGTTAAAGCTGTCGCACGCATATGTCGGCGCGCAAAAGTCTGTGCGGCGTTGCTGATCGGTATTGCCACCGGTCACACCAAGAGAGAAACATCCGCCGTCTTGCTCTTTCTGAGGCACCCCCCACTCAAGCCCATGTTCCCCCGAACCCCCGAAACCGCCCCCCCCTGTTCCTACTTCCTTGCCCCCTGCAACCACAAGGGCCAAGCCCTCCCCCCTCAGCACTCCCGACACCGCATCGAACAGAAATCCGCTTTCCACCGATGTGGTTAGGTTCAAGTTTGCGTATGCACACCATGGAACTCATTGCATGTATCCGTGCCAGATGGCCTTGTCTCTGCTTGCGTTGTGAAGTACCAAGATTGAACCAAGGGGGTGTACCTCATTCTCTCCGGCCCGTGATGGTGACTCCTAGTCTCAGTTGCTACCTCGCATAGCGCGCAGAGGGAGTGGAGGACTCCAGAATACCTGTCGTTGATTTCTATTGACTCTGCGGACCCCTCGGGGCCATTATTTTTCAGTGTATCTTTTTAGGGTAAGTTAGCCTGCGACCACGGGAATCGACCGCGTCGAGTGTTGGATCTGTACGGACATACGAAGGTATTGGGTAGAGAGAGATCGGAACGGTTTTTAATATGAAGACAACAACAACTGTATCATCTGTGCGTACTTTTCCCACAAGGACCACAGCGTGGTCGGCACCCGTACAATGTACTCCAGGCCTGGCATCGGAGCCCTGGACATGTAAATAAATGGAGACCGATAGACGTACAACAAGAATATCAACGACAGCACCACCAGCGGACCGACCGCTTCTTCCCCACTTGTCAACCACGACACCGAACCAACACCCCCACATATGAATGTTTGCCTACCTGTGTATTGTTGTTGAAGTATCGTCTTGTTTTTCTCCCCAGCTCCCCATCTCTCCGACTAAATACGGCGGGCGGGCGCGTGTAGACGTGTCCTTTCATCAATTACTTTTCATTCGTCAGGTTACGTAGAGCGGTCGACGAAAATAACAAAAACAAACGTACATATGCCCCCCAAGCCACACATGAAACAAACACACAGGTCGCACGGCAGCGCCCTACATACACACGCTAGCCGAGCGGTAGTGTTCGGATACCACGAGCCGGGCGCTGGAGCACTATTTACACGATGATAACAAGCAGATCTGATATTCGCTCTCGCACAATACTTCGTGAGTCGCGAGGGAAGGGATTGCTGTACCCTTCTCGCGATAAAAATACCTCAGGCAGGAACCGCAGGAGGGGGTCCAGCCCCCCTCTCCTATGTGACCCCGGTTGGGTCGTCTAGCCAGTAGAAGTGGAGGATAGGGGCCAGAGCGGCAGACGACAGAATCCGATGATGGGAGGATTAAAAATATATATATAGTCTAGTCTATATCCACAAGCAGCATAATAAGATTTGGGAAACAGCAGTACGAAGTGTCTCAATATGTCTCAACGCCAACTTCTGGTCTGCCGCTGTCTGGCCCCTGCTGCCATGCTTCACAATCGTGCCGGCAGTTTTGAGTGCGTGGGCAAGAAAAAACCAGGAGGAGGACAAGGAGGGGGATATTGGTATGCATGTAGGTTTGGAAGATGGGTTCGTTGTAAGCTAAGTTAAAATCTACTTGCTCAACCGCGCTATGATGTGCGTGATTGTGTGTGTCTTTTTATCATTAGCATCGACCGCGCTAACCGGCTGACCTGAAAAGACGTCAGTCTCAGTGTGGTTGAAAACACAAAACACTTCTATATGCCATGAACTGGTGTGTTGTTGTTGTTGTTGTTGTTTCTCACATTAGCTCTAAAAAAAAAAAGATTGGGAGCCCGTGGTCTCAAAACCCGGCATACATACACGACCCCACGAAGAAACAGAAAAAAATAGGGTACAAAAACCACTCGGAAGAGAAACAAAATGATAGAAAGAAAGACCAGCTACCGCACCAAACGAGAAAGAGCGTCGAGGAGACCGATCAAAATAAAATAAAAGGAGAACGGGGAACGCTTCCCACACCCGCCTACAACGCCGGAGGGTTCCGTGCCGGGTTCCCGCCGACCAGGCATCCCCCGCCCTGCACCACACCCCAGGGGGTGCAGCAAGACGGGGGGCGAAAAACAAACACATATATATTTCCACAAAAAAAAAAAAATAAAAAATCGAAGGACAACGTACACCAGTACCAGGTACTACAGCAGTGCAGTATGCACCAGCGCATTAGTGTAGGGTAGGCACCGCACCAAAGAGGCAGCAGAGGTGGCAGGCAGCCAGCAAAGGAAAAAACAAAAATAACAAGGAGCTCGAGGTATCGTCCAAGATCATCGTAGAGAGGGCATGGAGAACAAGAAAGAAAGAAAGAAGAAAAGCACAAAGAGAGGCCGGAGGCAATACTAAGAGCATACAGCTTACGGCAGGGAAAAGGGAACACAGGGTGCGACAACATCATCATCAGTTGGGTACGTCGTTCGCCGCAAGCGCGGCCTTGGCCGCCCTACTCGCTTCTACAGCAGTGTCCGGTCGCCGTTTCTGTGTGTGTAAATGTATGTACCCCATTAAGTATGTTTGACTCCTCGCTTGAAACCCCGCGGCTCGCTTGTAGACACCCCTTGCACGCCTATTTTATTGAGGTGCCCTCTTCGAGCACCGAAATAAAGTATCTTGGACGCGATGATTTGTCTTGGTTTCCGAATGCACTTCAAGAAAGCCTCATGTATCGCGGGAGCATCTTTCTGTCCTCGTCTGGATTCCATTGTCCACTTCTCTTCACGCATATTCTCTGAGCGGGTCAGGCGCCCGTCTTGATGTGCGACGTACGTACGTACCCCATATATAGGTTGCGTAGGATGTCACACCCCCTGTACCGGTTTTCGAAGCTCCAGTCCATTGCTCCACGACGAAGAGGATCCCAAAATTGAAGGATGCGTGTTCAAGAAGCCCTCGACCAGACGATTCCAGCGCCGCCGTTTTTGACGCCGTCACCTTCTTTCCTGTCGAGATATCGAGCTTCGAAATCGGTCCAGTGGTGTGATAACTCGCAGCAACCTACACGGTACGCGTAATAAGGGTGGGTCCTACGTAATTTTTGGAAAAGTCGAACATCGAACATCGAACAAGCGGATAGTTCGAAGTTCGACTTTTTGGGTCCATTGAAATTTGCAAAAAAGCGTGAAAAAAAATCCCACACACACACGTTTTTGCGTTCAACAGCCCGCGTTGTTTGACCACGCCCGGAAAACCCAAGGGCACTCGACTCTCGAAAAGATACGAGTGTCGAGGAACAGGGACGGCGCCAGGAGGAGGAGGAGCACAAAAAGCAGCCCCACCAGCAAAAACAGCACCGGTTGATAGTAGCTAGCGCTCGAAGCCGCGGGGTGGAACCCCGGCATCCCTTGCGGCCTGATGCCCACATGCATTGCCGCGGGACCCTGCCGACTCACACCAACACTGCTGCAGCTGTTTGGCTGTCCAGCAATGCTGTATGGTTGCGACGGGAAGGAACCCC